>JAGJRP010001798.1:0-11146 GCA_022832235.1 Lepidurus couesii | reverse complement strand
AGCGTCGTACTGGTAGAGTGATTCTCCCCTCATCTTTTCAGTCATCATTCCTCCTCGAGTGTCCTCCTGGATTTTATTCGTGGCTTGGAACTTCTGGCAGTACATTATACTAATTTGCGAAATTTACGAAAGACTGTTCAATTCTAGAATAAAATATGTTCGGAGGAGACTATCCAGATGAGGTAACAAAAGTAAAACCATTTCACTTAATTACATTACAGTGAAGGCATGATTTTATTAACGCATGGGTTAATGTGGAATCATGTTTTTTTTGGTAGCTACCTAAATGAATTAAAAATGCCAACTAATCGTCACATTAGTTAATTTCTATCGCTTTATTTCCAAGCAGTACGATGGATATTATGAGGAAAAATTTGGCCCGACTGGAGATCCTCGTTTAGACGCGGAAAATGAAAGACAGCATAACAACTATCCATCTGCCCAGTATTCGCAGTATGCTGTGCCAGAAGTTGTCAAGAAGTTCGTCTCCTATTTCCGCGAAATGGTCAACGCAGGAAACCTGTACGAGATTCAAAACTTGTACGAAACTAGGTACGAATCTCTTAAACTGAACAAAAGCTCACGATGTCTAATAGTTTTCTTCACTTCTTGTAGTTTCCCCAAATTGACTGAGGAATATTTCAAGACCAGCGCCTGGCCAGAAGCTGAGGAAATCGCTCCTTTCGTAGATGACGATCATGTAAGACTAATTAACAAAAACTCAACTAATTTCTTAAAGGAATAAAACTAATTCTTGTTCTTATTTCCAGGCGTTTATAATCCTTTACAAGGAATTGTACTATCGCCATATTTACGCGCGTGTGCAAGGAGGACCTTCTGTTGAGCAAAGATTCGAATCTTATTACAACTATTGTCAGCTCTTCAACTACATTTTAAGTAATATTAAGATACAATTATGTAGAACATTATGTATGAATGTTATGAAATGATGAAAATGGAATTTCTTTTCGGATTTCAGGCGCGGCGACTCCTGTACCCTTGGAATTGCCCAACCAGTGGCTGTGGGAGATAATTGACGAGTTCATTTACCAGTTTCAGTCCTTTTCTCTCTATCGCTGCCAACTCCACAAGCGAACTGAAGAGGAACTCGAGTTATTGCGTCAAAGCTCGACTGTATGGAACATCCATTCAGTATTGAATGTTCTTTACTCTCTGGTAGAGAAGTCCAACATCAATAAACAGCTCGAGGTAAGACAAAACAGCGTTGAAACGTGGATTTTTAACGAATTACTATAGGCGTATTCATGTGGTGGTGATCCTGATGCTGTTACGGGGGATTTTGGACGTCGTCCTCTGTATAAAATGCTTGGTTATTTTAGTTTAGTAGGTCTATTGAGACTGCAATCGCTTCTGGGCGACTTCTACCAAGCGCTCAAAGTTTTGGAGCACATTGAGCTCAATAAGAAGGTACAAACATCGATTTAAAAGGGAATATTTGAAATTTAGAATTGTGATCTTGTGTTAGACGTTGTATTCCCGAGTACCAGCGTGCCAGATCACTACGTATTACTACGTGGGATTCGCGTATCTGATGATGCGCAGATATGCGGACGCTATTCGAACGTTTTCTCACATCTTGCTGTATCTACAACGCACTAAGCCGATGTACCAAGCCAAGAACTACCAAAACGACCAGATCAACAAGCAAACCGAGCAAATGTACGTTCTGCTGTCCATCTGTTTGGCCCTGCATCCCCAGCGCATTGATGAATCGATCCAAACTGTGCTCCGCGAGAAACCGCATGCTGAACGCATCGTGCGGATGCAAAGAGGCGAGATGCCGGTACTTTTTGAAATTTTTTTTTTATTTTTAAACATTTCTTTTTTATGAAATGTGTTGTTTTGGTATTGTGTGAGAATAGGAATTTGAAAACGCGTTCGCATTCTCGTGCCCAAAGTTTCTGTCGCCGGTACCGCCGTCGTACGACTCGGCTCCAGTAGATCATCGTCGCGAACCGTTCCAACTTATGGTCAAAGTTTTTATGGACGAAGTGCAGCAGCAGATTACCTTGCCAACCATTCGCAGTTATCTTAAGCTGTACACGACCATGCCGTTGGGCAAAATGGCGGCGTTCTTGGAGATGTCCGAAGACGAATTCCGCACGCATTTGCTGTGTTTCAAGCACAAGATGAAGAACGTGGTCTGGATGAAAGGAACGTCGGGCTTGGAAGGGGAATTCCAGTCGGGATCGGAGGTGGATTTTTATATCGATGGTAGTATGATCCATATTGCGGACACGAAAGTGGCTCGTCGCTATGGAGATTATTTTATCAGACAAATCCATAAGTTCGAGGAAATTAGCCGTGGCTTAAAAGCCGTGAAAGTGTAACAAGCGTTCTGCTGTTCGAAAATACAGGCTGTGGAGGTTCATTTTAATTGGTCTTTTTTTATAGTAATTAATTTTCTTAAAGTCAAGTTAACTTTGACTGGAGTCGTCTCCTTTCCTCTTTAAATTGGTTGGGTTTTGTAAGATTACGAAGTAAATTTGGTATCTCCAGAGCACGACAAATGAGAACGAGAACTACCAAGAGCAGGCAAGCCTGTGGGAGGTGGGGCTTAGGAAGCTGGAACCTTAGAAAGGGACCGATAGCGGCAGCTTTAACGGTAAAGGTCCAAAGAAAGGGACGGATAGGAACGTCTGCTCTTGATAGGCATTTCTTTAATGGAGTCGACCTCTACAGAAAAGTTTGAAGCCAGTACGGATAGTAGCGCCCTCTTATTATTAGAAATAAAATAACTTATTTGGGGTAAAATAATTTTTCTTAATCTAGTAAGTAGTAACACCTTCTACGAAAAGCTTACTGTAGAAAAATTTCTTTAAAAAAGTTACATGTGAAACGAGTGAGAATTAATCGAGATATTCAATAAAGTCTGGTTTCGCTAACTTTCTTAACAGAAACGGGTGGTACTTTTTTCGCCGTTACGCTGTTACCAGGGACGGATTTACACCCTTTTGCGCCCTAGGCCAAAGCTCAACTTTGCACCCCCCCCCCCATCGATTTCACAGTTCTCGCCCCCTGACCGCTGCGCCCTAGGCCATGCGTTTTGCGCGCCCCCCCCCTGACCGCTACGCCCTAGGCCATGGCCTAGGTTGGCCTTATGGGAAATCCGCCCCTGGCTGTTACGGTAACTACAGGTGCCCAAAATTTTTTACAAAACTATTTCTTAAGCTCACCGAATGCTACAGAATAACATACTAAAAGTTCAGACACCATAGCCCTATACTGATTTTACAGGAGATCTAGAAATCCCAAGACACCCGTTTAAACAATTGTAACAGAACAGCAGATTTCTCGACCTTGGGATCTGCATCGCGAAAAACGGCAACGCTGCGTGACGTGGTTTGTTTTTAAATTCAAAATGCCGTTACCCTTAAATTACCCTTACAACGTTGCATTTTTTCTGTTTTATAGTTCATTTTTTCTTAGAATACAAAACTTCTTGGTAGAAATGGCGCTAAAATGTTCTACTAAATGTACGGACTGTAAATGTAAATTTTTATTACAATCGGTTAGGTGTGTCATTAAAAATTTGATCGGCAAAGTTTCTTATGGGAAACGCACGTTAAACATGATGTTACATTTGACCCAACGGGTTATACGATTGTAATAAAGGAGGACCTCCTGGTTTGAAGGCTAGTTTGATCTTATTTTACGTTTTTATGGAGCATACAGTGGCTTAATAGAGAGCAGAGATACGCCTGCATCTATTGTTTCTACATTAAGATGATAGTTAAGTTCGTGCTACAAGTAAAAACTAGACAAGCGCGAAATGTTAATTTTGACCCGAGTCTCGCAGTACGATTTATTTGACGACTATTTGTTATTTGATTATTTGACGATTTTATCGACTGTAGAGGATCCTCTACAGTCGATAAAATCGTCAAATACAGTCGGTAAAATTAAGGGCTTCACCCCCTCCCCCCTCCCACAGAACCCCTCGCGACGTCCCTGCCACGTAGTATCCGGTATACGCTGAACTGAATTTTGTGACATTATATGCATTTAATTATCTAAGGTAGTGCTGCACTAATAAGTATATGCGTCCTTGGTTGGCATGTGGCGGCCAGCTGTATGGGGTGTATTGCTTTGCTGGACCATCAGATGTTTTGTTAATATGAATACTAATTACTAAAAGCCCAGTATGGAGGTTTACCTCTTTACTGTGCAGGGGCGGACTGGCCTATGGGGCATTGGGGCAGGTGCCCCATGCGCCGGCTCAAATGCCCCATGCCCCCCATGCCCCGTGCGCCGGCTCAAATAATCTTTATTACTCAGTCGGCGCCGGCAGGTAGAAAATCCCCATTGCCCGCTGTAGAGCCATTTTCATTTCATTTAATTTTCATTTCATTTTCTATAGTTTCTCCCATTTGCCTTGTATTGACTGATGTATCGTATCAAATTACACTTCGAAATCAAGCAAAAGTGTAATATTAGTTAACAAAATCACACGTGCAAGCCCTTCCACCATGAAGTGAAATACATCAGTTTATATGGAATCGAAGGACCCCAAATTCAGGGCCCTGTGGCTAGGGAAGGGGATTGGCAGTAGCAAGCATGAATATTAGGGGGATCACTGGCGGTTCGCTCCCATTTCTTAAAATAAGCTGTACCATCGAGAATGCTGTCCGCGGTAGCCCATAACTTTTTATCAGTAGGAGGAGGGGGTGGGGTTTCACAGGTCGAGCTTATAGCACCGCAAGTTGTTTCGCTTCTGCACCAAGAAAGAACCAATTCTGGGGTGAACTCGGTAACGTCGACAAGGTCTGATACGTCGGTTCCGTCCAGCGTAAAGCCACTACAACATAGAAAGACGGGACAATTGGGATCGTTGGGACGACCAGGATACCTTGAACGCTGGCCAGTTGAGCAATCGGGAGAATCGTGAATAGGTGGTAAGGCTAAGAGCATATCAGAAATAGAACGTTAGTTTTAAACCGTTTAAAGTATTCAACTCTTTAAACTATATAATTACGTTGTTCGCAAACACATTTGCGCGAAGTCGTTAGCCCACAAGTATTGTACCCGGCAAAGTCCTAATTTAATTAAATGAGTAGTTTGGTACGAAATAAGGGATAATGAAGGTTTTAGATTATGAGTAAGGGTTGTGCAGTTTGTGCAGAATAACGACAGTTCTCTCTTACCCAGTCTAGCATGCTTTTTCGTCTATAAGCTCTTCTCCCGCATCGATAGGCGTCCGTTTCGCTCACCAAGAGTGTCATTAAACTAACGTAAAGTACGAGCTTTAGAATAATTCGGATAATTGCTGCCATTTTGAATTAGAGTATCGGACTCCCGCAGCTATGAAGGTTTGGGTGGACTGAAGTGGAAGAACTCTGGAAGGAGACTGGTTGAAGTCAAACTCCGTACAGTGTAAGTTCCGCACAGTGATATTGTGCAGTAGAAGGTGGGGCTTAGGAATTTGGAACCTAGTAAAGGGACGGATAGCGGCAGCTCGGAAAGTTTGCAGCCAGTTCCGACTCCAGCGCCCCCTTTTCCAGGCCCGGGACTCGCCAGAAAAAAGCGTGAAATTGAATGTTTGGTAGTTGTTCGCTTATAAATAATCTTTGAACTATATAACTTTATTTTGTTATTAGAAATAAAGAATTTCATTGAGGTTAAATAATTTTGTTAGTTATCTATCAACGCGTTCGACGAAGAGCTTACTGTAGAGAAATTTCTTAGGCAGAGATTTGATGTAAACGCGCCTTCAAACAAATCTGCTAGATGCAAAACAACGTACTATTTTCATCAATACATTTTTCATGTGAACGTAAGTTTGGGTAAATGTAGCAATTTTAAGTCTTTGTTCCTAAACACACGTTTAACGGTGTTTTTTAATCTAACGCCGTCATAGTTCCATAGTTTTAAACTAAATTGAATTGAATTGTTCCACATTTCAAATGGTGAGAAAGAGTAAAAATGTTCTAATGAAGACAATAGGATTATTTTTTCAGATATCGATTTCATTGCATTGCGAATGGCATGCGTTTTAATGTTCATTACCTTAATTAAGGTAATGAACATTAAAACGAATGAAATGTAAACTGTAGAGTAAACTTAAGTTACAAGTTAACTTGTAACTTAAGTTTACTCTACATTAGACTTACCGTAAGTCATCTCATCTAGGATGAGCTTCTTTTACATTACCCGAAGTAAACAGTGGATGTAGTGGCTTTTGGTGGCTTATAAGGATATACATGCATTTAATTTGATAACTATTTCATGGCAGTGCTTACAAATGAACACATGATAGTCAGGCAGTACGGTAACAGACATAATTTTTTTAGTTTTTGGAAGTTTCTGGAAGGTGTGTAGGGATAAGAATAGTTTAAAAAAAAGTTATTTGAATAACATGAAACACCTTTTTACCTACAAAGTAGGTTCTACCTTTCTTGGTACCTCTAATTTTTTTTTAAGGTTTTTGACTAAGTAACAAGATTGACGATAGTTTCTTCGTTAACACCGTGAAACATAAACATAATACGAACTGAATGAAGCTTAGGAAGTTACACATCATAAAACATTTCCACCGCTTCCTTCTTACTATAGTTTTCATTACTTCCGACCATCCCCAGACGGAATAACAATATCAGGATCGTAATAGTCGAAGTCGCTTCTGCCTTCACCTGTTGGTAAAATTGGATCTGGGTAGTCATCGTCAGTTGTTCTAGCAGTAGGACTCTCGGTAGTTGTGTAGACTGGTTCGTTATCGCGACTTCGCCGACAGACGGCGCAGCGACTGACACGGTTGATCAGATCGCCGCCTTTCAACGTCTCAGACCGCGGTTTAGTGAACTGTTCATTCTCGCTAATGGTGGCAAGCCAGTACGACTGTCCAGTTGAATAATAATTGCAACGACCTTGTCCCTGGCATTCAACAAAGGGACTGGCCCGGAAATCTTCCAAACATGATCCAGGCGAAACTAACGATTGGCCACCTCCTTCAGCTCCAGAGTCTGTATGCTATACAAGGGACACATAATTCTAACTTTAATTTCGCCCAAAAGATGCCACTAGCGTTGGTGTTATTTTACCATCAGGAAGCTATAACCAATCCATAACGCGTACCAGCCGTTAGGACAATTCGGAATATAGTTGTCTTGCGAATGAATGGCAATCACACGAGTCGATGTTTCACATACAGAACACCTAAGAAATAGTTACCGTAACTTATTAGTGGCATGTACTACTACCAATCTAGCTGCTGTTCACATTGCAATATAAAACTAATAATTAAGTAACGTATTAACTAATAATATAACAATTAAGATTTCCTATAGAGTCTTTGCCAAATTCGCTCCCTAGCGGCAAGAGTGGGCGAAATCCTCCATTTTACGTATCTTTTCTACAAGGTTTTCTATAAGGTTCTCGTCAGGGAGCGAATTTGGTAAAAAGACTCTATACCTTAGCTTATTGATGGAAAAAATAACAGATGGCACTGATGTTTGTTATTGTTTTGCGTAACCGTTTTACTTTCTTCCGCAAGGCTTTCGAAAACAATAACAAACATCAGAGCCATCTGTGATGTTTCGCGTCAATAAGCCAAGATATACGGGAGCCTTAATAACATAATAATGAGTAATTATTTTAGACAAATCTTGATAACATTGACCTTAAGCGTGCAGCTATTGCTTCAACTTAATGAATACTAGTCCTAATTTATTATTACTACAAGCATCACGAAAATGCTGAGAAAATGCATAGAGATAACAACAATAATAATAGGTTTTATAACATACCTGGAGATGTATTTAGTAAGGTGAGGTCCTGCGATGGGAGCCATGGACATGGTCATACTTTCGGTAGTTGAGAGCCAGTAACTGTAGTCATTACGACTGGCGTAATTGCACACATCGTTAACATTACAGAAAAGGAAAGGCATGGTATTGAACTTCCTTAGACAACTACCAGCAGTTCCTACATTGAGTAGAGAACATATGCCCGTTTAGCCTCTTGGGATTACTTCTCTAAAGTTTGGGTTTAAGTTTACCTAAATCTTGCGAGTGAGCCTTGGCATTGCCCGTGAAATGTAAGAGCGAATAGCCGTCCCAGAGTACGGAGGTACCCTGAGGGCAGTTGGGGACGAAAGTGGACTGCGAATGGCGCGTAAAGAAGAAAGCCTTGCTGGGAGGCGAAAGTGGGGGATCTGGAATCAGAGCATCGTCCCCTGGGGGACCTGGGGGACCTCTTGGTCCCGGAAAGCCAATTTGCCCATGGCTTCCAGGATTACCTTCGTAACCCTTTCGTCCGACGATACCGTCCAGCCCAGGATAGCCTGGATTCCCTATGTCGCCTAGAAAAACAAACATACGTTTGCAGGGCTAAAATCGTTCAAATCAGGGTTAAAATCGTTACCAGTAACGCCTTTTTGTCCTGTGTATCCAGAATTTCCGGTAGGTCCCGTTAAACCAGGAGTACCAGGGTACCCAACGTCTCCTCTTTCACCTCTGGATGTGACATCTCCAGGCATTCCATCGTCACCCGTGATACCCTTAGAAGTATACAGAAGTAAGCAGAAGTATTAGGTTGAGTGTACTGTACTGAACATCTGATTTACCTTCCGGCCGTTAAAACCGTCTTCACCATCGAGTCCAGGTACCCCAAGATCGCCCGTAAGCCCCTTCCTTCCAATCATGCCGGGAATTCCATCCTGTCCACTGTCTCCTATATAGCCTTTGGGTCCGACAAGTCCAAGGGACCCGTCTAGGCCGGGCAATCCACTCTGACCTTTAGTGCTACGAAATCAAACCAATAATAGTTTGTAAGAAGGTACTAGTATGAAGGTACACATCACAGATGGCATTTAGACGTTCAAGAGGGTTAAGGGTATATACAAATAAGGTCTGGACAAGATAGTATAAACACTATAAAATAAGTCGCGGAAGATACAGGAAAATACGTTTCAGATTATGATTTTCGTACCCGGGTTCGCCGACTTCTCCCATCTCTCCCTGTCTGCTCACTCCAGGTCTACCTTGTAGTCCTTGTACTCCGGGATTTCCTATGTTTCCTGGCGGTCCCGGTATGCCTAAAGCGAAAAATCGGAGTTATCTTTTGTTTTTGTTCTCTTCAATAATTAACTATTTTTTAAAACAAAAATAAATAAATCGTAAATTTTACTAATTTGTTTTAAAAATTGCTAAAAAAGAAACCCCATTTTATTTAATTTTTTAAATAATAAAACTATGTACCTGGACTTCCACTCACTCCTTTAGGTCCCTTAACAGACAACCCGGGGTGACCCCTCGGCCCCGGAGGCCCATCCAACCCGTAGTTACCAGGCGCACCCACATATCCATTTCTGCCTGTTGCCCCAGGCGGTCCCGTTTGACCGGGTGTCCCCGGTTCTCCCTTTTGCGCATTTCTTGCAGGTGGACCTACGGTAAAAACATTTCAGACAATATAGTTGAAGTAAATTTCCGTTGTCCATAAGGGCAATCCATTGTAATTTGATCGGTTAAGGTTAATTAAAAGCTACTACCTGGTAATCCAATTCTTCCCCTGTCACCATCAGGTCCTTTTCGTCCCGGTCTACCAGGCATGTCATAGCCATATCCTGGCAAGCCGTCTTCTCCCCTGAAACCCTAATTTAAAAGAAAATTGGATGATTTGGAATTGGAATTCAACGAAAAATTGACTTACTTTTATACCAGGAGGGCCAAATGGTCCCTCTTCTCCAACCATGCCTCTAAACCCTGGTGGACCAGACGGTCCACGGGCACCCGCGTCCCCAGGCAATCCTTGGATAGCGTTAAGCCCTGGCAATCCACGCTCACCAGCGTCTCCAACGCCCCCTGGGTAGCCCTCATCTCCCTGAGGCCCGACAAGAACCTCCCCTGGTGGACCTATACGAATACAATTTATTAAATTTCTTGACTTTTAGTTTTCGTCATTAAAAATACTATAAAATATCTACCTTAAACAAACGGAACTAAGATAAATCTTAAAATCTAATATAGAAATCTAGGACAGGTCTTAAAATAAAAAAAAAAATTAAAATGGCTTTCTTAGGGAAAAAAACGCAATTTATCTATCTATCTTAAAAAAAAAGAAAAAAATATTACTTACCAGGTATTCCAGGACGTCCTGGAGCACCAATATCTCCTCGTTGTCCAGAGATGGAGCCTGGGAAGCCATTGCGGCCGGGTCGTCCAGTAATACCCTGGGTACCAGGCACTCCATTTCTGCCAGCGAACCCTTCGAGCCCGTAATCTCCAAAGTCACCCCTCTCTCCATCTATACCAGGTATTCCCATCATTCCAGGCCATCCCTAGCCGAAAAAGAACACAGATCACACAATTAAATAGATAAACCGTGGAACCTGGAAGAGGCAGATGATTACTTTTGCTGATATTGTACGATTAAATCCGCAATATTAAAATTTTGTATTATTTATTAGAAACAATAAAAAGTTACTTGAGATCCTGGTTTGCCTGAGAGACCCGTCAATCCAGCGTCTCCGTCACGCCCTCTCTGTCCAAATCTTCCTGGAATACTCGACCCGGGTTCGCCTTTGCCACCTTTGTAACCGGGAGTTCCGTCTGTTCCACGATAACCAGTCAATCCAGGGTACCCTGAGAGAAAAAAATAACGTACTTAGTACTGGCAAATGTATACAACATTATTGAAAGTGTAGTGCATTACCTGGATCTCCAGATGGGCCTTTTTGTCCAAAGTCAAAAGAATCGCCTGCAGGTCCTTTATATCCTCTATCTCCCCTGTCTCCCCAAGGACCCTAATTTTGTTGAAGATAACTTGTAAAAGAGGTCAAGTTACTTTTTAAATAGATATATCGTACTTTTGGACCCTCCCGGCCTACAGGACCGGGCGCTCCTGGGTATCCATCTTCACCACATAGTCCGGGTAATCCAGGCGGCCCTGGTCGACTCGGTCCCGGTCTGCCAGGCGGACCTAAGAAAATTAAATATGATCCTTACTTGTTATTAACGCGTCAAACAGTCAAACGATCTTAAGGCAACATATTATAGAACCAAGGAGGTAAACTAGAAGCACAGTGCTATACTGGCAAATCAACAAAAGATAGGGAAATAAAATACAAAATTAAAATAAAATACAAAAATATGAAAATAAAATACAAAAATATGAAAATAAAATACAAAAA
>JAGJRP010001797.1:0-11161 GCA_022832235.1 Lepidurus couesii | reverse complement strand
ATCAATCGAGTGGTCATGTCAATCCAGTCTATGACGGCATGTGTCAGTTTTGACACACTGACATGGCAATGTAAACTACGCTTAAATTCTGGCTTAGTCCGAACGTGCTTTAGGAGTTGGGTTGGGTTTGGACTTGAAAGTGGGGAATGGAAGGGAAGTTTAACCGCAGGCCAGGAAAAGTCAAGAAAAAATAGTTCGATTGGGCGGAAGTTTGGACATGATAATATAAGACAATTACACGTCAAGTGTAACTGAATATTGTCGAAATATTTAAAAAAAACAAGGGTCCGAAACTTGCTTGTAGCCTCGTTAAGGTAAAAAAAAAAACAGTAAAAAACAGTTTAAAGTAAAGTAAAAAACCAGTTTTACTTGTTTTCTAATTTTAACAGTAAATTTTAATCTTCGTAAATGATAATAAAGAACCATCAACAGGCGGAAGCCTACGATGGATTTAGATATTAGATATATTAAAAAAAAAGGTTACGCAGGAAAGCAAGTTGGGCCAGGCCGGAGTTGTAGCGTTACTCCGGCTTGACTCGCCATTGTTCAGCAATGAAAACTAACGTGCCGAGTGAAACGAGTGGGACCTGCCCGGGTTTCTTAGCTTTGCCTATAAGTGAACGCTTCACATCAGCTCAGGCTTTTATAGAGAAATAACTTTTTTTCTATTCTGTATTTCTCGTCGTGTGTTTTGAAAATTACATCGAATACTAAATATTACGATGAAAATTTCCCTAAAATCGACAGCAGATAAATCTTACACATTTTACCATGTTTGTATTGGAATTGCTTCTAAATTCTTTTTTATTGTTGCGCAACTGCGAGTCCGGGCTGGCCCAGCTTGCTTTCCTTGGTTACCTTTTTTGGGACCTTATGGTACAGTACACTATTTTTTTAATGGAATGTGGCATTTTTATTCTGAAAGTTTGCACTGAAACAAATTTGTCTCAAAGTGATCAAATTTGGAAAGAATTTGGCTCCAGTGCGCTTAAACCTATAGAGCAAGAGGAGCGTATTCAGCGAAGCTTTCACTGAATACTATGACGATAGGCTGTTTACTTGAGCAATCCGCATAAAACCCATACGTGGTTGCCAAGTGGCATTTCCTTCCCTAGGGCTGCTACCGCGGTTTTTGGGGTTGGGTGATGAAAAGCACTTCGTCTTTCCAGCCCGAGGGCTGTGGCGGGTTTTATGCACTAATTTTATACTAACCTAACTAATCCAACCTAATTAACCTAACTAACCTAACCTAATCCGGCAGCAATGCTGCAAAAAGTAATCCAGAGAAGACGTACACAACACGCGAGGAGCGAAAAGCAATGAAGGGAGCACATCGTGTGTCAATTGCCTTGAGGGAAATGAACGGTTTGCTGCGGACAGTTAGGCACCTCCCCCATACTGTCTGAATCCGCTTTGATGCGTTCTTATGCGGTTTGCTCATAGAGTAACTAGAGAGAAGGGTCTAGACCAGTGGTCTTCAACCTTTTTGGGCCGCCGCCCACGTTTGTCAAAGCGCTTTTGTCAAGGCTTTAAAGGGCAATCGCCTCGGACATAAGAGTATTGATATTTGATGGATTTTTATTGTACACATTATTCTAAGAACGGGAAAATTTGTTTCAAATTTTTCCGACTAACCGTTCCCGAGTTATTGACTTGCGAAGTTTTGGCATTTTTCCCGCCGCGAAAACCGTGATGTGAGCGTAGTGAACAGCCCTAGAGGTGTGGCTTACTGGCGCTTTGCTATGCACTGGCTTTGTTTGACTTCCTCTGTTGCTTTGTGAATTTTAGTGGGAAAATGGCAAGTAAGCTGCCATCAAAGACAAATAAACATTGTGGTAGCTACTGTGTTGCTTACGGTTGTAATAACAGTGGAAGATCTGGTGTAGGGGTGTATAAATTCCCAAAAGACACAGAAAGAAGACGGCAATGGGTTTTGCAAGTGCAAAGGACTAGGGCTGATTTTGTGGAAAGCAAATTAACCAAGGGGGTGTCTCTCTGTGGTGATCATTTCACTGATGATCAATTCGACAGTAGTGTTGATCGACAGATAGCGATGGGGATTCGGGCAAAACATGTTGGTAGGAGTTTGTTGCCAACCGCGCTATCCCTACTAAGTTTGATAGGCCGGCTACTGTGTCTGGGCTGCGAAGCCCACCCAAACCTCGGGAAACCTCAGCTATTGAGAAAAGACAACGCCATAACGTAAATAGCCTATCCTCCAACGTTTGAAGACCAAATAGGGTAATGACATATGCACGTTTGCAGCTACAACACTAGGCTCTCCCCGACAGACCCGTTTTTTTTCCGGACGGATATTTTCCTACGTTTTTTTTGTACAGAAAGATACAGAAACCTTGACCTTGATTGCTACAAGGCAAACCGGTTTCTGTATCTTTCTGTACAAAAAAAACGTAGGAAAATATCCGTCCGGAAAAAAAACGGGTCTGTCGGGGAGAGCCTTGCTGGATCACTGCCACTTGGCTTTGGCATTGGCGACCTTTGAGCCCTATATGGCTCAAACTGGTAGGCCTGAGCACATTGTTGAGTTACTGGCACAGGGATGACAAAAGCCTGGTCCAATTCCGTCCCTTCATCCTCTACTAAGGGGCTTCTATCAAAATAATCGCTCATCTCGTCGAAACCTTCCGCCATTTCACTCGCTTTGTATACACGAAACACAGGTCTGTGGTGCGCCAAAGTGCCGTGGCTCACTACGCTCACGTCACAGCGCCACGTGACCCGGCTGGGCCAATGGCAAAAATGCCCGATTTGAATTTTAGATTTCTCATGTTCTGAAATATCGCAGTTATATTTTCGCGTATGATAAAAAGACACATAAAACTATAAACTAGATTTTCTACTCCTTTTTATAAGACAAAGTTGTTTTTTGGTGGCTATTTGCTGGTGGCTTCAGAGTTATCCTGTCTTGTTTGTGTGTTGTGAATTCATGTTTAAAACAACAAAGCATTTCTATTAGAAAAAGCTCAACCGGTGAAGTGACATCGTGGGCCAAGGTGAGGAAAATACCAGCACGATGGACACAACCTCAGCCGCAGATAAGAAAAGCTCGGAAGCTGCTGCTGGAAGTAGGCAACTATACTTTACAAGGTTTAAAGGGTAGTATTAAAAGTATCGATGTCTCGTTCATTATAGCTTCCCAAAACAGCATTGCTAATACCATCCAAGCAGTACACGTCCATGTTAATGCTCCTGGTGCCACTGTTGGCATTGGTAGCAACGTTAACACTGTAAACCAGGATGAAAGCTCTTCGCAGAAACGATCACAACCAGTGAACATCGATAAGTTAGAAGTAAAGATTTGAATTCATTGAAATCGAAATTTTAAGAACTATAAGCATGTGTGCTTATAGTGCACAGAGTTGAAAGAGTACTATAATTCGACTGCCTTATGCAAAGCAACACCACTGCCATGGTGCCCGGACGACTACACTTGGGACATTGACGAAGTCTACACGGAACTAACCTTAGAAAGCTCACAGAAGTCCAACTTTGGCGTGGAAGATCTTTTCAAACGTGCGCACGTAAGTGTACCATTGAACGTTAACTCTCTAAGAACTCAGCTAGTACTCTCAATTTCCACTTTAGGAACATTTTAAGAAAGGTGGTAGCTACCGCATTCTCATCGAAGGAGACGCCGGCTACGGAAAATCAACCTTGATGCTTAAGATCGCTTCTGATTGGACTAAAAGGGACTCAAATGATACCACGAATTACACGAGTCCTTTTGGTCTACTGTTTGTAGTAAAATTAGGCTCCGTTGGTGAAAATGTAAGTCTCCTTAAACCAGGCCCGTACCCATGACGATATTATATACTACCCCCCAAAACCCCCCCGAAATGTTTTTTCTCATAACGATATCACATACTACCCCCCGAACCAAAATCCTGGGTACGGGCCTGCCTTAAACTTATATGTATCATCAAAAGGCTCTATACCTATTCCTAAATTTAAACCAGGAAAACCTCTCGAGTTACATGGACTCAATCTACGAAGAGAAGATGGGCAAAAAACTAGAGGAAGTATTAAAAAGTAAAGGAGCAGAAAAGGTTCTGATTCTGCTGGACGGGTACGATGAGGCCAATGCTAACACCAAGAAAGAGGTAGGTCGGATAATGAAGAAAGAAATGATGAGCAAGTGCCACGTGGTGCTCACGTCGAGATGCGGACATCTACCCCAAGATGGCAAACGTAACGCCCTGTGTGTAACAGTGAAAGGCTTTGGACGAAGACAAGTGACAGAGGCAGTTGGCAAGTTCTTCATCAAGGCAGGTCACTTAACCATAGACAGTGTTATAAGCTGCATGGATAAACTGCGGCCATGGATCAGAAATTCGGATACCCTACCTAATATCGATGATTTTAAAAATGTTCAAGAAATGTACCAACTACTGCATGTAGCTCAACCACTCAGTTTGAAGCAATTCATGCAATTCGTGTGGCAGGTACGAAACGAGAGTCCTTACAAGGAACTAGCTCATTGTCCACTTCTTTGCGTTATGATGTGTTGTTTAGTCAGCGATGAGTGCCCGAATCGTGAACTACCATCAACTATTTCGGGTCTTTACTTTGCCATGATCAACCGCAATCTCTACCGCGCAGCCAGAAAGGAAGCCGAAGCTGCTGGAGAAGAAGAAGAACAATGGGACTTGAGTAAACTCAGCAATCAGATCTTTGAAGGCCACGAAAGCTACCTCCAAGAGTTTGGTCTTCTTTGCATCAACGGTCTGAAAACTAAAAACATGAGCTTCACCTTGTTTGACATAACCGGAAAGAAAACAGTGAAAGCTACCGACGTCAAAGTTACTCAACTAATCGCGGCAGGAGTGCTGGTCCAAGACACCAAAGAGAAGAATTCTCCTTACCATGTTCCTCATCGAACCACGGCAGAATTTCTAGCCGCCTACTATCTTATTAGTAAAGAAACTGACCAGAAACTTTTGCAATAGAACTTACTTGATCTGTTTCGGCTAAAGGCCAGCTTCGATGAAGTTGCGGCCTCACTGATAGAAATGGGAAAGCTGAAGTGTTTGGTCGACGCTTTTCTTTTCATTAAGTTTCCTTCTAACTGTCTTGAAAATATCCCATTTATGAAAAGTTATTTCACCCAGCATGATGGTGCCGCTCGTACCTTTTCCGAATTTGAACTTGCTCTGCCGAACGAGCTGTCCACCGGTTCTAGAGACTCGTCATCATGGACGGTGTTCTCCGGTTTTAGAGACTTGGATGGGAGTATACATGAAGTCACTTTCAGTTCAGATGAGCCTTGCCTAGCTTTGCTTGAACTGCTTGAAGGGTTCGACATGGATAACATTGGAGTAACAAACGCACTCCATTCGTTCTCAAAGGATTGCCTCTTTTCCCTTCGCGTGTTTTGTATGAAGACGTCAGGAAGTTTTCCAATTATGTTGCAGACGTTGGTGAAGACTGGTGTTTTTTTTAAAAGCATGGAATTTACCTTGCAAGATAATGAGGATTTCTCATCTAGCGGTCAAGAATTAGCTCGCAGTCTTCAGGAGCTTCTTAAGGCTGATTCCTGTCCTGTTCATTTGAGCTTAAAACTCAGTAGACCAGGTATGTTAAATTAACTTTCTGGATTGTAAAAGCTGTTTGGCTATTTTAATATTTAGGTTCAATACTGGCCGTGACCGAGGCCATGCAAGAGCTTCCGGAAGCTTGCCGTCTCAAGAGTTTCGAGTTCCTATCAGGATGTAAGTACGAGGGAGCGCTGTATAGTTATTTGATCGCAGACCTTGATGCGATCTAATGAGGACGTCTTCAAGGTGATGCAGCAACACACGACAACTTACTCTTTGAATTCTTATTGCAGGGCTTGATGATATATCACTACTATCGAAAGTATTGGCTGAGAAGTGGTTGTCTCACTTACAACACCTGGGCTTGGGATCAGAGTATAAGGACATTGGGCATGTCATCAGAACTTTTAACTAACGAGGTTTTTCTAGGCAACAGGGGCCGAACGGTAGGTTTAAACCGATATTAAAACGACTTACGGAGCCTGGATGTAGTCTCACTTCGCTGCACCTCTACAACTGTAACGACTTATTTGACGATCTCTCTAAAGAGCTGATGAAGCTCATCGCCAGTAAACTTGAGACGCTAACGCTTGACAATGTGGTTTTACATTTCGACGTGAGTGAAAAAATTTTACAATTTCACTTCACCGAAAACTTTTTCACCCTAGCGCCTTCACCATTTTTGTTAATAATCTAATCACAATTCACCCTTGTTTATACGAAGCAATTCCTTTTTACTCGTATTACAGGTTACCAAATTGAGCAAGTACGTGGAAAAGGCAAAAAGCTCTCTGAAAAGTCTTCATCTTAAGAGATTACACTGTTCGCTTTTCACATTCTTTCCATCATCTGAAGAGATGAAGGAAGAGCTAAACCTTGCTTTGAGAAATGTGGCACTAAACCTGGAGGAATTGACCATCGATAACTGCACTTTTGCAATCGAATTGTTCAGTTGGGTGAACCTATCCATGCCTAATCTGCGGACCGTCACAATCGGCAAAATCGAGAGGAAGACGCCAAACAATGGCAATGAGTTCTATGCCAATCAGTTTTTGAAGGCCTTAACAGAAAGCAGTGGAGACAGTATTGAAGATCTTTCATTAAACTCCGGCTTTTGGGAAAATAGCGATGTACTGATGCTGCATCCGATCCGAGAAGCCCTGCAACGATGTCCGACGCTGAAGAGAGTCAAACTGGGAATTTATTCTTCTTCGGATAAACCAGCAGTGGCCTCCATAGGTCCTGATCCTTCAACTGAATTATCCCCCAGTGATAAGGAAGCTTTGAAAAGCGCTAATATGTACTTGGCTCTGCTTAAAATAGTTTTAAGTGTTCCTATGCTTCAAACTTTAACTTCTAAGTATTTCTTTAAGAACTGGGAAGAAATTGGTACATTCGATGCTATTGCAGACCAGGCTAAAAACTGGTCAGGAAAAACAAAAGACAGTGAAAGTAATTCTTTGTTAAAGCTGCAGGGCTTATCTAAAGAGAATGCATGTAATGCTATGCATGTGTTCAGAGAACGAAAACTAGATTACTGCCTTAGGTACCTAAGCGATAAGGTGTACGAGCTTTGGTTCCCTCAAAATCCCCAAGTTTCGTAACAGTTTCCTGGTGTGTGAAGGTTACAACAAATTTTGTAACCCAGATGTATCACCGAGATATTAATGGGTTATAAGGTTTTAAGTTCGGGTTATGAAGCTAGAACCCTGGTTACGAAGTTGGGTTGTAAAGTTAGAATATTGGACACAAAGTTATAAAGTTTAGTTATAAAACTAGAATCTGAATATAGAAATAGAATCACATCAGAGAAAACCCGAGGCATACGTACCTGTGGCACTCGACAATGGGATAAAAAGGAGTCCAGTTTTTTTTTTCGGTAGTTAAAGGGCAAAGCATATTGATATTTGGATGAATTTTTATTGTACCCTTTATTCTAAGAACGGGAAAATTGTTTCAAGTATTTCTGACTGGCCGTTCCCGAGTTATTGGCTTGCGAAGTTTTGGCCCTTTTCACGCCGCTAAAACCGTGATGTCAATATGGGTTACAGCATTATGTGGCTTACGGGCGCTTCGTATACACTGGCTTTGTTTAGGCTTCCTCTGTGCTGTGTGATTTTTAGTGGAAAAATGGCAAGTAAGCTGCCATCGAAGGCAAATACACTTTGCGGTAATATTGTGTTGCTTACGGTTGTAATAACAATGGAAGATCTGGTGTAGGGATGTATAACTTCCCAAACGAAGCAGAAAGACGACGGCAATGGGTTTTGCAAGTGCAAAGGGCTGATTTCGTGGGCCCCAGATCTAATTGGTTATACCTCTGAGTTATAAAAACCAAAACATTTTTTATTTTTTTTTCAAATAATTTGAAAAAAATGCAAATTAACTTTCCGTCTACGCGAATAAAACTAAATTGCATACTTGGAAATTGTCGTCTCTTACGCAATAATTTACCATTATTAAGTGTATCTTCTAAGAAAAGCTTATGCAAATTTTTACTATGGTTGTAATCCTGCTTGCCTTTTTATGATCAGAAGCAATGCGCGTTCATATAGAGCTTTTGCCAAATTCGCTAGTGACATTTAGCGAGATCGCAGGAACTAAAGTCCACCATTTTGAGTCCATATTGCGCATTTCGTTTTTTCGAACATAGAAGACAAAATACCTGGCTTTAGTTGTCTTCTTCCCGACGAAGTGTCGTAAGAGTAGAAATCTTCGACATTGCAATGCTTGGAGCCGACTGAAGCATTATTGGTAACCTGTTACTCAAAAAACTTTGGTTTTAGACGTAAAGTCTAAAGAAAGTAAATTATGTTAGGTTACTCTGAAAGATGTCCCAAAGTTCTGCCGTATACACGAAACAAATTTATCCTGTAACTTTGGCACCTTTGGTAATTCATGAAATGTTATCTTCGGCCTTTGCTTTCCTTTGTTTGATCTTCCTGAGCGTTCCGTACATTACATAAAAGAACACAACAGCTGGGCATTTTTTCAGGTTTTATGAAACCTAAGCTAAGTCAAGATTATCTAGCAACTGTCTTTTTGTTTGTTTACCTGAGCTACTTGTAGAAGCTGTAAGGAAAACCAATAGTCACGAAGTTTGTTGTTGTTTGTTTATCTTAACTTAAATGTACTCAAAATGGCGGATTTCCGCCAACTCTTGCCGCGAGAGGCGTAATTTGGCAAAAGTTCTATTGTTGAGCTTTTGCCAAATTGCGCCTCTCGCGGCAAGAGTTGGCGGAAATCCGCCATTTCGAAAACACTTAAGTTAAGGTAAACAAACAACAACAAACTGTTTTCCGTAAATTTTGATTTTGCTTACAGCTTTTATAAGTAGCTCGGGTAAATAAACAAGAAGACACAGTAAGACACAAAGCAAAACCAATATTCACGGAAAACAGTTTTTTGTTGTTTGTTTGCTTAACTTAAATGTACTCAAAATGGCGGATTTCCCCCACTCTTGCCGCGAGAGGCGTAATTTGGCAAACAGCTCTTTAGACCCACACGAAACACTGCGCGCCACCTGGCGATATTGTGGATGTGACAAGCTAAGCTAATATGGGATTCGGGGATTCTTAAATGTAATACGCTGTCACGCCCTCACTTTCCCATCCGTATGCGTCATCTACTGGTCTCAATGCCTAATATTGTGAGGGTCCATTTTCTGACTTGTGTACAAATTCTCCAAACAAATACTGTCTTGGGACATGTGGTATTTCTCTTTGAACTATTTAACGGTTACAGCCATGGAAAACAATGGTTATCTTTAATACGGCTACCTAGAAAAGTAGTAAGATGGTAAGAAAATCGAATTATATGAATTTCAGTTATTTTCTCAATTCTTCGTTCGTCACGTTAGGTGAGTGATTTCGAGACTGCCAAGTCTCACAGAACAGGCATAAATGGTCGCCCCAATTTCACCATGGAAGGCAGTTGGAAACAAATTTGCAGAAATAGCTGCAATATCAAACTACACAAGCTTATTATATTGGTCATACTTCTTCTAGTCTTGTTGCCTGTTCTCACACATTACTACATTAGTAAAGTATGCGAAATTCCTGGCTTAGCTACCGTTTTACTCCATGGTTTAATCAATACCGTGTCTTTCATTAGGTCAACGACAGTGCCATGGATGATGCTTACCACAGTCGATCCAAGCTAGAAGCTCTGGATGACGTAACGTATCTCAAAGCAGCTGATCTTAAAATGAGAATCGAAGAGTTGTTACGCATCAAGGGTATCCACTGCATATACACTTGGAACTTTCTCATACTGTTCTTTTCCTTCACTTTTCGCGTTTAGCATCGGTAAACAACGAATTGCGCGAACTAGAATACAAGCGCCAAAAGCTTCAAAACGACATTTCGGCCCAAAACCAGAGGTTGGAAGAATTAAAGTCGCTTTATATTAAGAAAGAATCTGACCTCGAGAAAGCCAACCTTTCCCTGGAACAAGTAAAACGCCCTTAACAGCATCACACATCGCTTTTTTTAAAAAAAATCCTTATTTTTCCAGGCCAAACTGGCTCAGCAAGAGGTTATCCAGAATAAGAACCCAGCTTTAGCTCCTCCTCGAAGAATTTTACCCTCTTTGGACGCTCAGTTGTTGCCTCCTCCTGCTTTATCGCACTCTTGTACATTGCCTTACTGTTTCGACTACTCGCGCTGCTCGCTTAGCTCGGGATTCCCCGTCTTCGTTTACCCCTCCAACTATTCCCTAGCCCGAGGCATCAGTGAGCCTGTTATAAACGCAGTGGTTCAAGCGACAGGCTACAATCCTCACGTTACTCTCAATCCCGATATTGCCTGCTTGTACATGGTCATCGTAGGACCTGAAACGACTACCAGAGATCTTAGTCAGCTTCGTTATTGGCGAGGCGATGGACGAAACCACCTCCTTTTAGCCCCCTTAGGCATTCACCAAATTCGCTTTAGAGCATTTGTGGCCTCGACAAACTTCAGCGCCGACTCGACCTATCGTCCAAACTTCGATTTGGTCATTCCGCCGCTTCTAGGCCCGCCTGGTGGCGATACCTGGCAAAACTTGGTGTCTGTCACTCCAGCGTTTCGCCCCTACTTCCTGACCTTTCTGGGCAATTATAACGCGCTTCCAGCCAACGAAATAAATCAGGAGGAAACCAACTTGCAGAGCATTTTACTCAACCTGGCCACGTCCAGTACTGATGAATTTCATTTTGATTTCGCCTGCGGTGAGTCTTCGGCCTCAGAATATGCACCGTGTGGCACTCCTCTGTCCCGCGTAGAATTATTGAGGCAGTCTACCTTTGCGCTAATCCTCGCCCCGCCAAACCCCGCCTTTCAGACCACTCCTGCGTTGCAAACGAGACTCTTTGAAGCCATCTTGAACGGCGCCGTGCCTGTCCTGGTGGGCCCGTACAGCGCCTTACCCTTCGCGGATGTGCTGGACTGGGGAAAGGCCGTCGTCATGTTGCCTAGGCCTCGCCTACCCGAGCTGCACTATATGTTACGCTCCATTCCAGACCGGGACATCTTAGCCATGCGTCTCCAGGGCCGGTTTATCTGGGAAAAGTATATGGGATCGGCCCAAGCCATATTGGATGCAACCATTTCCATATACAGACAACG
>JAGJRP010000016.1:0-155522 GCA_022832235.1 Lepidurus couesii | reverse complement strand
TAGCATCGCTAGGTGGAAGCACGTACTGGTTGAAAACGGGGGAATTTTTCTCCCGAGCCGCGACAATTAGTTACGTGTGAGGAAACTCGCTTCGCTCAGACGGCAAAAGGGTTTTAGACATGTAATAAAGCTTTCACTTGGAATACCACTTGTCAGGAATGCTTTACTAGGCAGGGTAGTATGTTTTCCTTCTAACAATTGAATAATTTAAAGTACTTTCGAGTACAGCCTACAGGATATACAAATTAGATTTTTTTCTTGTTTATGCCATGGTAATTCAAATTATATAATATACTCGGCTGTTCTTAATATACGTGTAGAAAAAACATTAAAGTAACTTACCTTGACACTGGACCTTGCATTGCACGCTTACAAACAAATTTACAACAGTTTAAAGCCATAATTCTAGCTAGGAACGAACGCTGACTGAACATCAAAACAAAGCTCCCCACGTTGTTTTGCTTTGCATTTCTTAAGGTCGTTCCTAGATGGCGAATGCGGTTCCACAAATTGTCTTGTAACAACCGCGGTAATCTTCAAATCGCGGTAATCGTTACGGTTTCTTCGATGGAATTAGCAGTTCGAGCTTATTTCAATGTGCTAAAAATTATAGATGAAGACCAAGGAAATTTGAATTTAAAAAATATACCAGTTTTAGGGGTACTTTGGTAATTTTCGAAAGGAAATTGCTACATGTCTCAACTCTCAACTACAGTGGAGTTTTGAGACCTACATCTACTGATGAATGCATTATCGTCTTCCGTTGCCCTCCTAGAAAAAAAAAGAAATTGATGCACGGGTCTATACACGGAAGCTAATAACTAAAGCGCTGAAAGATAAGTGGAATTCAAGCGGTTAATTTAATTTAGCTGTAATAGTTTAATTCTCGAGTAACATCATGGGACGATGTTAAATTGTGAAGAGTACAATTGACAGTAGTTCAGGCTTTATTTAAGTTAGCTATTATCACATTACTGCGAGAAAAAATAGGTCAGAGATCATACACAATCTATAGCGATTTAGGCAAGTTTTCAAAGGCAGACGCAACGCGATGAGTAATGTAGTCAAGTTCCTGGTCACTCATAGCAGGGCGGCCAACTTTTTCGCCTAGTTCTCGCTTCTCGCGGTTGGCATCTTTGGCGCCACCTTCCTTGGCAGACATGAAGTTCGAGTCCGAATACATCGTGGAAGCCGCATGGATCTCGGCGGGTACCAGATTACCGCTACCCCCGCTAGGCGAGACGGGTTTGGGAACTCGGTTTACTGCGCTGGCAAGTGCGCCTATTTTGGTCGCTTTGAACGCAAAGAGCATGACGATCAACTTGAAGAGTACGAGGACAAAAGCGGCCACCAGCCCAGTCTTGAAGATCGCGGGCAAAAGGTCGACTTTGCTGGCCAAAAGCTCTCCCAGTGGTGAATGTGCCACTGGATACGAATACTGTGGATAGTACGCAGCCACAGGTACCGCGCTAGCAGCCGCCACTTTGGCAAACGGTTTCGGAAGGGACAAACCCAACTGTTTGTTGAAACCCGAGTTGAAGTAGAAGCCAGGCACGGATGAGGCTAATGAAGGGGTAGCCACGGAATAGCCAGTTGCCACTGGTACTGTAGGAACGACATCAGCTTGCGCAACCATGCCAGCGTTTGAAACAGCAGGCCCATAGCCCATAACCGCAGCGGAGCTGGCGGCGTTGGAAGGGTCAGCATTCTGCTGCTGCTGTTGTTGGGCACGAAAGGACTGCAGCTGTGCGTAATCCTGTTGGTACTGACCGTAATCAATGTTCTGCTGCCCGCCATAGGTGGGTTGAGGTTGAGACGGAGATTGTTGGTTGAGGTAGCTGTTAGACTGTCCAAGATGGTCTTCAGCGACTACCGCCGTCAACGCAGCGACCAACAAGGTGACGGTAAACTTCATTGTACTAAACAAACACCACAAATCTTCAAAGTTACTAAATAAAGCTAAAGAATTGAACCCTTACACTTTACCTGATAGTTTCAGAAGGATCCTAGGTTACTAAACACTAAGTAAATACTGTTATTCGCAACAATACTGTTGGCTCCTAACTTGGGAGTCGGAATGAGAATGCGAGAGGCTGTGTCCAAGACGCTGGTAGTCACTGGCTATTTATGGACCCAGGAGCAGCACACGTTTTCTCCCAAAACATCTATGCTGACCTTGGACGTTGAGGGTCGTTGAGGGTCGGAAGTGGAAGCTAGCAGGATGGACCTAATTCTAGGGCGATCCGGGTCAGAGGTCACGGGCAAGCATACGGTACGGTTCCTTGTCTCCTCAACACCCCTGACCTTCCGATCCGTTTGACCTAATTCCGATCCCGTTGCTTCCCGTTAGGTCAGACTGGGTCGGGTTGGGTCGCACTCTATAAGAAGCCCGGGTCTTCGGTGTATCTAATCCATTTGTACCACCAACGCTCCAATCCAGTCCAGTACGTTTAAAGTTCATGTGCCAAAAGCTTTGATTGTGTAGTGATAACTCCTAATCTTGACTTAGCAAATTGCAATTACAGGGCAAAGCCATGGCTTCAAAGCTTGTCATCGTGACGCTGTTATCAAGTCTATTAAGCACCGCAGTCAGTCAAACTTCTCCAGCACAGCCACTCCAACGCCAGGACGCTGTGAACATCGACGTGGGTCCCGTGGGAGCGTCAGACTGCTCCAAGTTGACTTATCAAACTTATCCCGGTCCCTTGAACCCACCACTAATTCCAACGGACGCTAATTACGGGCGAACTAAGCCTCTTACTTATAATCTGCCAGCAACCGCTGCTGCTCCAAATCCTAAACTTCAAACATTTCTTCCCTACTTCCCAGTCGCCTCATTACAGAAAGATTTAAAGTACCCGTGGTACCCGGCGCGGGCTCCTGCCAACTACCTCGCTGCCACCGTCGTCCCTTCTCCAATGTATTCCTACCAACCGCTGACCCCTCTAGGGGCGGTGGGAGGTATGAAAGGCGACTTGCTTCCCAGCGTTATTGTCACAAGCATTATAGCCACTGGTTTTGCCCTCCTCTTTGCCCTCAAGACGACCTTCATGGGGAAAGACCTTATGCCCGTTACCTACGACGGGAGGAGGAAAAGAAGCGTTGAAGACGAACAGGTCTTGAAGCAGTACGAGAACCTAATTGGCATCATCGTACCAGCGCTCCAAAGCGAGCAATGCTTGCAATACATGTTCTGTCAACTTGGCAAGGCTTCAAGAGACCTGGAGCAGACCGGTGTTTCTTTACCGTAAGTTTCTAGGATTAAATTCGTATTGACTTTGAACATTGTTTGCCTGTGGAACACTAATAATGCAGCCGGCTTTTAATAGAGCATTGCTGAATGCCATGCCGACCAGCTTGGCTCCCAGCTTGCAAGTTTTCCGGGACACGTTGCGGAACCCAGGACCCTGCGAACTTTATGTTTGCCCAATCGTTACCAACAGCAATCCATAAACGCCGCGAGGCACACATGTAAAAAACCCACCCTTATTTATAATTCCCTTAGTTTCAAAATACATGTTCTAAAGCCTTTGCTTTCTCCAATTTAACAAGCTCTGTCTGGCCCCATCTATCGATCGTGATTGTTTCTCTTCCAACCATGCGAGACAAAATAAATTAAATTTACAAAACCGTTTTCCCTGTATACTATTTTAGTGTACTTTTTAAAAGAACCAAGCATAATTGAATATGTAGTTATAAGGCTATAAAGCATTCCTGCGCAGAAGCAATGCGCGTTCATATTTACCTATAACGCCCTCTCTCGATAGCTTGGGTGCAACACAGAGGAATCTTAGCTTACAAGAATGAATTTCTTTCTTACGTGAAACTAAACCTAGCGTCCACAAATAAAGAGATAATATAAATAAATAACTACAGCAAACAGAACTGAATTCCTAGGCAAAATCAAATTTTAGAGTGATTTATTTATAATTTTCGAGTTCAAGTACACGTTCTAAAGACTCGTACGAAACCTCTTCTAAGCGTACCCTAAACAAGTGTTTATTTATTTGTTAGCTAATCTCTCTTCTGTTCCTTCCATGAAAAATATCTTTCCCCAAAACAACTTTACCGAAAACTAGAAAATAAACCATTAAACGTCGGGGTGGAGATTCTCCCCAACGAACAGCTTGACTGTAGGCGGGGCCAGGAGACCTGACGCCTAACGTTTGTTATTGTTGTATCTTGTGTTGAGTTTTGAACAATTGATATGGCCCTTTTCTAAAACACTTGTTCCTCTGACTCTGACTGAGAAACGACCAAAGAAAAAAGAAAACATGCAAAAAAACGTGTTTGAAATATAGGAAATGGGGAACTCACTATACATCGTTGAAAATAATGCGATTAAATGAGATTAATGCAAACGCAAACGCAAAAAAATCCATGCACACGAAAAACTTACTGAGAACTAAACATGAGTGGGAGAAGGTGTGGTTTTCTGTCTCGCCATTGCTTCTTCGATGACCACAAGATCTTCGTAGATCTGCGGGAAGGTTGAGCGCGCCACCGCGTCGCCCGCGAAGCAGTTCTTCATGATCGCGTATACCGCGCACGGAGAATAGGGTGGCGGGTCCAAAATCCCGCCTTGCGTCACGTAGCGGACGACTTCCTCGTGAGTCATGCCGTAATACGGCTGCACGGCAAAGGAAAACACTTCCCATAAGCAAACGCCGAAGGCCCAGACGTCGGAAGCGGTGGTATACCGATTGTACAAGATGGATTCGAGGGGCATCCAGCGAATCGGTATCGCATCGTTCTCCGTGCCTTTGTAGTAGTTGGTGCCCCACATTTTCTGCGAAAGACCAAAGTCGGCGATCTTGACAGCCATTTCCTCGTTGACGAGGCAGTTCCTGGTGGCCAAGTCGCGATGGACGAAGCCCCGGTCCGACAAATAGACCATCCCGGCCGCGATTTGCCGCGCAATCATCACCAATTCCAGCTGGGACAGTTTGACGTCGGCGTAGGCGTCCGCGTTGCCGGTGCGCACGATGTAGTTGGTGGGCGTGCAGGATCGCAAGTAGGAGTTCAAATCGCCCGCGCCCATGAACTCGAGGAGGAGGCATAAGGGCTTGCCGACAGCACACACGCCCAGTAAGCGGATGATATTAGGATGATCAAATTGGGCCAGCAAACACGCTTCGCGCTGAAAGTTGCTTTCCATGGTTTCGTCAGCTTCGTCCTTTAACGTCTTCACGGCTACCAGCGTGAAAGCTTCGCCTTTGATCAACCCGGGAGCCTTAGCCTTTGGAGACAAAGAAAGAATCCATAAATACATGCACAAAAAACGTTACGAAACAAAAGTCTGGATCTTATTAAGGGAACAAATTGTATTTGGACGGCCAAAGAATAGGAAAGAGGAAGAAAAGAAAGATTATAATGAGAAATTCTACCTGAAATACTCGGCCAAATGCACCCTGGCCCAAGTCGCGGACGTAGACAACGTTGTTACCTAGTGTCGGAACCATACATGAATACGAGGTTGACGTAGTAATTTAAAATTAATTTTAGGCTAATTTAAGTGGCAAATACTAATCAATGCAACTGAAATGTGGTTGAAAACAGTAAAAGTAAAGTGCAACGGCACGCTGAAGTCGTGCAATACGGTGTTCTTAGGTAAACTTAAGTTATTTTCATTGTTAAGCGTTGTTTTTCCGCCATTTTGAAGTTCCTTAGAACGGTACACTTAGGTAAACAGATGCAACTTTCCTTCTTAGCAGGGCAACTGTACTATTCATTGTTAAGTTTTGTTTTTCCGCCATTTTGAAACTCCTCATTTTACATAAAGGCAAGCTTAAAGGCTTCGAGTTTCTTGCTCTAATGGTTTATACATAATTAGTTTATTATTTGCGTAGTGAATCTTTAAAAGTAAAGCGAAATGGTACGTTGAAGTTGTGCAATACGGTGTTCTTACGTAAACAGATGCAACTTTCCTTCTTAGAAGGTCAACTGTACTTTTCACTGTAAAGCTTTTTTTCCGCCATTTTGAAGTTCTTATTTGACTTAAAGGCTTCGAATTTCTTCGTCTCATTGTTTATATATACTCGATTTGCTTAGTTTATTATTTGTATAGTTTAATTTTCATTATTTACTTCTGGTTTCACAATTTAGAGTATCTAGCTAGGCGTACTCTTTTTGTTCCCATTTTACTTTTTGGCGGAGAGACATGTTTTCAGTACTTTTCCTTTTTTCATTGTTGATAGGATTCATTTCCCAGACTTGTTTTGCATGGTCTTTAGCTCTTGTTTTCGCTGTTAACACTAACAGGCTTGGTTTCACCGTTGAAAACATTTCGAACTTGTTACTTTCATTGTTATGAATGTTGTTAAGCTTTTGAAAGTTGTCAACAACGAACAATACTGCGCAGGATTACGTGTTTTATAGGATTTAAATTCCATGAAGCTCATAAACTTTCTGCGGTATAATTATAGACCAGAACTTCAGGATCAGATCAAAAGAGACGAAGCGCAATAATTCTATGAATACATTAGGTTAATGCGCTACCTAACTCATTAAGTCCCAAAGCTTCTAGGTTCCTTGTTCTTATTCGTACTTCCTAATCTATAGCTTCAAAAACAATCTGCATTCCAAAATAGATAAGAAAGGGCATAAATTTACGAGGAAATTCCAGTTTCTCCAACTCGGGAGGGATCCGTGGCGCCAAGCGGTGGTACGTGGAGTTGCACGGCAACTGGTCCAAGTCAATATCTAGATCCGCTTGCTTCTAAAACATGCCAGGATCCACCCCGCAAATCGAAAGCAACAAATTAGTACTCGAAACTCGTAAAAAACCGGAATTGGCCTAAAAAAGGTTTTGAAACGAAGCTTAGTACCTGATTGGGCGGAATGCTGTAACCTTTCTTGGCAGTGTGTTTCCCAATTTTCTGGCAGACAAATAAAACCAGCAGTAAAAGTAGCAACGAAGCGAACCCCACAGCTGCCAGCGATAAAACCAAAGCAGGGCTTAATGCTGGATCCATGATCATCTCTCGTACATCCACACTCGATGAAGGCTCTACAACATGCGACAAATATATAAAAAAATTAATCATATCGATCAACACTTTAACGTTTTACTGCTTAAACCATTCCTTTGCTTCAACACTATTTCCCCCTAAAGGAAACATATTGCCTCAAAAATAACACAAATCCAACACCAAATTCACGTGCTTTTCTTAATCAAAAACACAAAAATACATCAAAACAAAACGAACTTTTTGATACTCACCACAGTAAGGGATGGAGCAATGCTGCCATCGAATATTAGAATCTGTCGTATAACACCAGGGCATGGGTTCTTCGCCTCCGGCGTTTCGGCAGAAATTCTCCGCGTTCTCCATTTCCGGGAAAACGCCCGCGGGCGGCCGAGTGTGAGGGTGAGGACTCTGGGAAACCCAGGGCTGGCACTGTAATCCATCTCTGGTCACGCTCACGTTTCCTTGATAATATCGCCCTCGGCCTCGAATGCACGTATCTGCCAAAAATCAAACACCATCAACTATCCATGAACTGACGCAGAACGTAAAACGCACTGCAACTCTATTACATCTTCCCTACTCTATACCTTTCCCACACAAATACATCCAACGCCTAGCTCCAATATCGACTCTGCTCCAAACATCCGGTATCCCTCCAATCTTAATTAATCTCTTACATCTTATATAATAGTAACAAAAGAATTCCCCACAAATTCCAAAAAGGTACACAATGAGTGAAAATCACCTTAAAATCCCGTATTTTTCTCTAAGCTTAAGATTCCTCCCACAGATGGAACTAGTTGTAATAACCAAAAGTACTCTATTGCTCCTAAGATATTCAAGTCTAATGAACATCTAAGTCTAATGAACGTGTATTTGTTTAAATTAACGTCTATTTAAGTCTATTTTAAGCTACTAAAGTCTTTCACGCAATAGGATACTTTTAAAATATTTTTCTTTTGAAGTCTACCCGTTCTTTTTTAAGATGTTTAGATTTTTACTGTTCAGTTTTCCTCATTCTGTTACAAAAAATATCACTACTTGTCAAGGCACCAAGAGTACGAGTAACGTGGTCGTCGCCTTGGCAGAGCACTCGGTCTAATTAGTCTAATGTGACATCAATTGCTCCTAATTAAAAGCTAATTTCCCAACGTTTTCCAGAACGGCTGTTTCACAACGGTCCTCCAATTTGAGCCCCCGAAAAACTGTGTGGGAGCAGAGCACATATTTCTTCTCTTAACAACTCCAACGCTTGTTCATACGGAAAAAACCAGAGTCGATCCATTATTGCAAGTTTGGGCTCAATTAAGTGAAGTTTTAACTCCAAAAAATTACTTTTCTCATCTAACACATACAAGCTTTTGCCTTAGAAGAAAATTACAGGCGATATTAATTATACGCGTAGAATAAACTTAATTCTTCTTCAGTTTAACGGAACGAAAAGGAGATTAATTAATCTCTTTCTCTCTCACTTGCGATCAAAACCAGAATCGGCTTCTCCGGCAACAAAAGCCTTCCTTTGAGTTTTTTTTTCCCTTGATTGAAGCTAAAGAAAGTTTCCATATAGTGTTAAGAGCTTATGAGAGATAAAAAAGACCTATTGAATATTTTTTCTCTCCGCTTCTTCTAGCCTCCTAATTCGATGCTTTAATCTTCGTTAAAGCACTCCACAAGAGTTAGGAACCAAGTAGCCCTCGAGTATTGTTAAACTAGACCACAAGATGGCGCTGATCATGGAGTTTTTGTCTCAGCAACGTTACGCAATGACGTAAAGCCAAGAAAACTAAATAAATGCAAAACTTTAGAGAAATGGGAAGAGAAATATACATACAAGTGACTTGATCAGGTTGTAGGTCGACCAGTTTGGCATTGGAACATCGAGGGGCAGGAGGTGATGCAAGTTTGGGAAGTTGAGCACATTCAGGGAGTCGGAAATGCCCCCTGGAGTGTAGGAAGATGCCTTTCTGTTTATTGTCGTCGAGAAGTGTCCATTCATTGGCACAAAACACGTGCCGGAGCGCCATACAGTCTTCATAACATAAAGGCAAAGCTGCCGGGTACCCGTCATGAAAACGACATTGGGGAAACGCCAGTAAGCACAGGAAACGCTAGAGCATAACACAAGAAATCAGAAAATAAATTGTTGACACAAAATACGCCCCCACGGATAATCACTAAGGCTCTTAAGCAAGCTTCAGAAAGAAAATCTTTTTTAAAAAATATATAAGAGTGAAAAATCTTACCTCAGCTGCCACCCGACAAGGTTCACTCAACTTTTGAATGACTTCATCCCATAAACCGAAGACTAATTGCTCATTAAGCCAGCCGCCAGCTTGGTCGTGACTGATATTGTACCATACCAAACCCGTCCCGTTCAGATGGGCTTTGCAGATCTTGCCATTATACGGCCCACAGTATCCATTTGGAGGTGCTAATGGTAGGTCTAATCAAGAAACCCAATACAGTACAACATATATAAGTGTTGGGCTCGAATGCAAAGCAGCTTTCTTTACAGTTTATAGATCACATATTCCTTTTTAGAGATAATTTCTTTTTCATAGAGATTGATGCCCCACCCCCTTTCAAAATGGCGACAGTCAAAGCTTTATACAAATTGCAGTCATTTGAATGCTAATGGAGGGATATCTCGTAATTCTCAAGGTTCACAACCGTGAAATCCCCTCAGACATCACATCGTAGACTGACATTGTACTGTACTTAATTCATACAATTTAGCAACACTAACGTTAGAATTCTACGTCAAACGCGTCAAAAAAGCACTTTTAAGTTTACGAAGAATGACAGCTCAGATTAGGATCAGTGACGCAGTGTAAAATTAGACGGCAAGATGGCGCTGATCATGGAGTTATTTATTATATTTATTGGAAGATTTAAGAAAAGTTTGTTAGATTAACCACGTTTTCTTTTAGGAAAGCAGTGCAAAAATCGTTACAAATTCAGTAATAAATGTATGATCTGTATCTAATGTTCACTAGTAATTTAACACAGTCAACGCCAGGATAATTGCAAAATTGCCGACAATTACGTTAATTCATAGCAGAGGCGGAAAATTGTACGCCAATTTTCGCACTTAGTAAGCTCCTTAAATTAGCAAAACATTTACAACAGAATAATGAGTCTCTAATTGGGTAAATGTCTAAATACTTAACTAGGAAGGAAACATAACTTTGTTCATGGTTATTGCAAAGAGATTCGTTTGTTTAGAACGTTCGAAAGTTCCTAGTTTCTCGGCACGCTCGATTCCATAGTGCCCACAGTTTCATTGTTCTAAAAACTTCATTGTTCTGTTAATAGGCGACTGGAAGTTCAAGGAACAAAATTCACTATTGCGGTTAAGTCTCTGCACTGGTTTGAACATTTGCTTTTCTAGATTTCCAAGATATTTTTGCCATGAAATGGAAATGAAGTGACAGAAGATTTCACTTCATTTCCATTTCACAGACAACGAATAACAGTTCACCAAGAGTTCACTGTTGTCATCAAAATCCTCCTAAACTTTAAGATTCGTTTGTTTAAAACGTTCGAAAGTTCCTAGTTTCTCCATAGTGCCCACATAGTGCACACAATTCCATAGTGCCCACAGTTTCATTGTTCTAACAACTTTAAGTGAAAGTATAAGTGAATAACACGATGTTAGTTTAACTAGCATTGAATCCAGATTTGCAGCACGGTAACAGAAGATTCTAATGAAACCTTAAATGCTAAACGTCTCCCAAGCTTACAAAACCTTTTGACCATAATCGACTTAACAATCATCTGATTCTACCAAAAAAAGGAAAGAAAACTACAAAAACATTTGAAACAATATGTTCAAAAACACTCCACATTGTTAACCTAGACCATTCCTATACGCAACGAAGCTTCCGTAAAGCTTCCGTTGTACCCTGGCAACGGTACCAAGGGTTACCCCAATACTTTTCCACTCCACAACAACAACACAACTTTTAATTGCAATTGTCTATTTCCCCCTTCACCCCAAAACTTCAGATTACCTGGTATGGGCTCTAAAACCTCGACCAAGTTGGACCGGGATTCCATTTTTTGGTATCCTTGGACGCTATTTGAAGCAATGCACGTGTAATTGCCCGTTTGCGTGGCGCTGAACCGCAATTCCGAGCGTACATAAACCGCAACGTTCGTTTCTTCTATTCTCCCTTCACGAGATCCATTCAACAGCTGATCGATGGGAGAAAAAAAAGCAATACATGAAAAAATTAGTAAAGTATCGTATCAACTCTCGCCCCGCCTCCAGAAAAATAAATCCAGTCCCAATATACCCCTAATATGCTTTTGATAGCCTCGAACCTACACATTTTCCCTTTTAAAAATGAACATGACACCTTCGTTAATCACTACTGAGTAAAAAAGAAAAATAGTTTTAAAAAATCACGAAAACTTGTTCAGCACAGATTTTACTTATACTGCTTGTATGCTACCTTACACTCTTAAAATCTCAAACTTTCCCTGGAAGAAAAAACTAAAATCCTTAAAAAAAAAAAAAAAAAAAAAAAACTGTTTAGTAACCGTTAGGTTCGAACACGAAAAAAATATACTGGCGTGGATTTTTTACTCCTCAAAATATATTTTTCCCGCCCAGAAGTAGAAGATAACACGTTCTATTTAAAAAAATCCCCACCCAACAAAAACAAAAAAAACTTTATTTAGCGGAAGAAAAGTGCTGATAAAAAAGGATCGATTCACTCGCACGCGTTTGCCGCTCCATACCACCCTATGTTTCCCCCGTTTACCCCGCAGCACCCTCTTTCGGGGGTACCCGGAGGGTAAAAAGTGGGAGGCCAGAAAAAAAAGATAAAATAAGAGGCCATTCCTGTCTTGTATCCTCTTTCTCGCGGCTGAATGCTGATCGTTTAGGCAAAGTCATCTACGTCGCGTGCGTCCCCTCAAATTCTCATTTCAGCGTCAATAACCGTACCCGCCACCATCTCAAAGTTTTTCCTCCCGGCACGAATCTTCCCTTTTTTCAGAAAATTTTCTCCCTCCTTGGTGGAAACCTGGAGTATTTTTGTTTTCGAGCTAGAGGTGCAAATCCATTGCACTGAACTTGTTTTTTTACCATACGTCTTTTTTGGGATCGGGAGACAAACTGCTTTGGGTGGGTAGTTTGGGGTTCTTCTGGTAGTCAACTCGTTTCTTGTCATTGTCATGCTCCTAAGTTGAGTTTCGTGTCTCATACTTTGATGCGATGACGTGCCAGCGCTAGTTCGCAGCATAGGAATAGGTAAATATGTGAAAAAATGAAAAAAAAAAACTTGGCCAGGGTGACGGAAAAAGGCGGAAAATGGGCTCATGCATCGCCAGTCGTGTGGAATCTATGGAAAAGCTTGAAAGGAGTATTTATATACTGTTTGAACGAACTACACCCAATGATGCAGGATGCAGGAAGGTCCCCCTGCCCAACCCATCGTATTAAGTCTGTTGGGCAAACGTGCGCTTCCATATTTCATGGGACAGGTCCGCCGTTAATGTGATGGGATACATTCAGAAGCTTCCAACACATCCAACCTGATCTTCCACGGGATAAAAATTCCCTAATCAAAGTGCTATACTTAGGCTAAATAAGGTTATTCAAGTTTCGTTGTTTTGGTCTAACCGTGGAACCTAACTGCAAGGCATTCAGCGCCGCCAAGCGGCAACGAAGTTGGCAATAAAGCATGCAAAGTTGTTCAACTTCAACTGCAGAATACTTTTGAACTATTCAATGCATAATTGTAAGAAAATAACACGCATATCTACACGAGCAGGGCTTTGATAAAAGTGCCAAACATCCTATTGTTTACATTTTTGCTAACACTTTCTATCACAGCGCCCTAACGGCCTCATGCCCCTTTAAGTTCCAACTTTTCAACTACATAATACTCTTAAACTATGCGCGCAATAAATTCAAGAAAATAACCCGAGTATCTACACAAGCAAAGCTCTCAGATAAGTATAAAATATCCTTTCTAAAACATTATTTCCCTTTTTGCCCGCACTTTACATTCTTGCCACTAATGGTGCCGTGCAGTTCGTCATGCCCCTTTAAGTTCCAACTTTTCAACTACACAATGCTCTTGAACTACACACCCTAAAACTGCAAGAAAATACAGTGAGTATCTACACGAGCAGGACTTTTAGGTAAGTGCAAAATACCCTATTGTTTACATTTTGCGTTATCTATCACAGCGTCCTAATGGTGCCGTACTCCGTGGTATCGTGCCCCACGCCTCTTTAANTCTTTAAGTTCCAACTTTTGAACCACACAATACTCTTAAACTATATGCGCAAGAAAATCAAGAAAATAACCTGAGTGTCTACACAAGCAAGGCTTTCAGGTAAGTATAAAATATCCTTTCTAAAACGTTATTTGCTTTTTTGCCCGCACTTTCTACCATGCGCCTAATGGTGCCGTACCTCATGCCCCTTTAAGAACTGTAGCACCACAAGATTCACGTGAAGTGCGGTGAGCTGAGGTATTATTCTAACGGCGGGAGTTTCCTGGTACTACTTCTGCATGAAAATACGCCATTGTTTCATTTTCTCTCTACTTTCTCTCTTCAAAATATAGCCCCCTTTACCGTTTTTAAAAGCTTGCAACGGGAACTGAACAGGTCCGGACAGGAACGACGAGGCAAAGTTACATTGCTTAACGTCAAGGAAAAGTTAGTAAAGAAATTAGCCTGAAGGCTTTCCGTTCGTTCCACGTTTTTGGAGCCCGCAACGTAAACGAAGTTATCGCACACAAAGGCAAAGGCATTTTACTTTGCCCAAACTCGCCCATGTCCCGTTTAGCCTTTGTAATTATGATTTTCGAATCCTCTCTCGCGGTCTCACAACACAAACTGCCCCTCCTTTTAGCTTCTCCCTATCTTCGGGCTATAAAGCGTCTGGTGAATAAGTTATGTCTTAAGTTTGCTCTCCCAGTAAAAATAAAAAAGGAGATATTCGTTTTCTAAAGACAACGATACCTTCAAGAAGGTTTCTTTTCAAATCGACTCGAAGAGAATTCCTCGTTTGAAATGCTAAATGCGCAATACAACCCCATTGCAACCCCGTTCACTCAAACAGAAAAACATGATTTTTTCTTTTTCTTCTTCAATTTTGGACCAAAAAGGAGAAAAGAAATGAAAGAAATCGCAGCTTGCAAATGGCACACAGATAATCTCAGGCAGTGCGCCTCTATGATGGCGGATGAGGTCGCTTTTTGTTAGTAAACAGTTCATTTTCGAAATCTCTCATTCAACCTTTTGGCTATACCCAAAAATGTTTTTATTTTATTTTATTTTTAAAAAAGGAATATTGAGCAAGCTCTACAGTTTGGGATGCAAAAGTCGCTTTGGGCTATTCCTGAGGAAAGTTTTAGGATGCGGAGAGATAGGAAACTACAGTTCAAAAAGCTATTACACATACAAAAAGTCTTGGGGGAACAAAAGTATGTGGTTCTGTGGCTTTCTTATATGCTCAGTTGGTTTCAAAAGCTTTTCCCTCCTTTTTTCCTCTACGGAACTCCACGAGATGCTTCCTCTTGTTATATGCATACATATATTTCTTAGAAAAAAATGAAAAAAAAGGGAAGGAAGAGTATACTTAGGATACATTCGTGATCTATAAGATTTTTAGGGATTTTTTCCGTAGCAAGTCCACCGCCTGAGCAGCGTTGAGAAAGACAAAACCAAGTCGACAGACTAAGATTCCAACCTGACACAACAACCGTGTGCCCACGGAAGTCTCTTGAGAAATACCCTTTCAGAAAATATTGGATGGAAGTGTAACGAGCCTGAAACATGGCACGCACGCCTCTGACGGTTCTGTTCTGACTGTGGGCTTCTGGAGCTGGGAATTTCCCTCACATTACAATAACAAAAAGTAGCTACAATAGCTGCCACTAACGCCATGCATAATACAATCTTTTGGCGGTTAGGCTATGATTTAGACAGTAACTAACTGGGGCTTGTTCTGAAGCACTTGGTAGAAATGACATGGCATATTTTATGCTTAAAATGCTTAAATGAAAGTAAATTTGGTAGAAAATGACAGGATTAGTACTTACGACTGTGCATTGTGTAGTTACTCAGTATTTTACATTGGAAAACTTATGCTTGAACGGGAAAAACAGACTTTAGTAACATGCGGAGACGATAAGGGCGATTTTCCTATATCTAAGCGTTGAAAAGTAGACCTTAGTAGCACCAACTGCAATAAGGGTGAAAATCGTACAGTTTAGCACAGGAATTTGTCCTTATGACCGCTACTTTTAAACACTGCTCTCTTATTTTCTCCAAATAGTACTGAACAGTTTTCGAAATTTACTTAACAACCTAAATTATGCTACAAGCTGTGTAGTTATTCTGTTTCCCAAATTTGAAAACCTATACTTTGGCTGGAAAAATAGACTTTGATCACATCTAGGGTCGACAAAGGCGATTTTGCTATGCCTCAGCATGGGAAATTAGACCTTAGTAGCACGAACAGCAATAAGGGCGAAAGTCCTATCCTTTAGCCCAAGAAATTCTCCTTATGTTAGTTGTAGACTGGCCATTTACTGATTATACTTTCGAACTCGTCCAATCCTAATAATTTCAGCTACTTTCCAAACCAACTTTTCCAAAATGAAAATCTCGTAAATTATGCTCGTAACGGAAAGCACGTCACAAAAGCCCAAAATCTGTCCTAAGCACATTGTCAAAAGCGAAATATCAAAGAATATTTAAAAAAAAACGACAGTGTGTTCAGTGACATAACCACTTTAGAAGCTTTCGCCTTAACAAGTTTCTTACCTTTCTGCCATCTTTGGTCCAAATGAGTGTCGGGGGCGGGTCTCCTACACCAGCACAATGACACACTCCCACTTTCCCCCAGTCAAGTCGCACGGGACAGCCAAATTCCGTTAAAGTCACCGGAACTGCCAAAGCACGACAAAAAGATCAAAAGAATGAATTAACGGTCTAACTCTTATCAAATCTCTTCAAAAACCCATAAAAACGTTCTGCACACATCCATCACAAATCCCGTAGTGAATACACAACCACACGAAACGCTACTTTCCCTTACTTTCCACACAGAATCAAAACGAAAGATCAAGTTGGAAAGTCGCAATAAATTTTAAATCACAACCATGCTGTCTTTCGATCTATTACTCGGTTTCCCCTGACTGGACCAAATTCTTTTCTCTCCCTTTGGATTTAATAGCTTATATTCCGCGCATCATCAGCGAAAAAGTAGCCTACTAAGATGCTCCAAACGCGGGTTCTAAGCCGCGGATCTTCGTATCATGTGCAGAACAACTCCTACCTCATGTAACTATATCCAACTTTTAATAAGCACTTAGCTCTACTCAAAAAGGTCTGCCTTGCCCTAAACTTTACCCTCCGGAATTTTCTCTCTCGGCGTAAATTGAACGAAATTGAAAAAAAAATCAAATAAAAATATTGCTAAGGTTCATACACTAGGCTATTTATAACTGTATAGATAGTATACCTTCAACTCGCAGGTAGACAAACGGTCCACGCAGAACTCGGGAAGACGTGTCCAATACACTCCGGCGTTCGCGAACTGGACTTAACTCTTCCTCCGCGAGAAGACTGTCGATTTCCAAGTCACCTGTCAAGGTTTCACTCGTAGAAGTCTTGTCGAGACCCCCAATGGAGTCCGAAGGCGTGAAAACAACTTCAGTGTTGTCGCTCTCGACGTCTTTCACGACGTCTCCCTCTTCAGTGCCGACTTTTTCTTCTTCTTGTTCGTCTTCTGCTGTGGAAGTCGGGGACGGGGATGCTGGAGTCTGAAACGTAGAGACTTCCGTCGTGGACCTTTTCACTAGGGTGACTAGACACTGATAAAAGTCCTCGTCTTCCTTTCGCACGTGAGCCAAGTGCAAAGCGCCGGTGACAGCGTCTACACTCCAACGTGGGACGCCTGGAGTGGATGATGATGCGCTGCCGGTACTGCGATTCCCGTCCCATTTGGACAGCAGTCCGCGGCGCAACCTCCGCCAAGTGACTTGAGTCTCGAACGAGTAAAAGGCCGAAGGCAGCGACTCGAACACCGGACAAATTAACTTAATAGCTTCGTTCTCCCGCACCGTAACATTGATGTCCTGCTCCAATGACCAACGGCTCCCACCTATGATACCATTCACCAATACAAGAAAAGACACCGAATTAAGAATCACTCGTTCATTAAGTTTCTTAAAGATTAAGCCATGCAAATGATCGACAAATAAATAAGTTCGGCAACAGGCCTTCAAGTCTACGCCGGCTATTTGGAAAAAAACAACGGAATTTGGGATTTTGGAATCCGTCATTCAAATTGTGTTTGTAAGGAAACGTTGGGGACTTTGTTTGAGCCGGAACACAATTTCGAACACGGTTTTGAATCACGTAAAACATTTAACAGGAGGTAAATCATTGTGTAGTTCAACGATTTACACCTATTATTCAGTCATGTACTATTCTACACCATTTATGCACCATTCCACGATTACTAGAAGTTGTAGTAATCGTAGAATGGGGCATTTTCAGGGTAGAACTAGCTCTGCATCTTTATGTGTCAATGTGTGGGTTGTTGAGTTTCTTATGCTATCTGGGAAGACGCTTAAGATTACAAAATTGTTTTCATAGGCAGAAGAGCATGACACGGATGAGAAAGAATATTGTTCATTGTTGTCTAACGATTTCTAGGAAAATGGAGAATGATACTTAAGGGAGATAAATTACTTTTTAAACAAGTTACCTTTGGAACAAAGAAAACACCTTTTAACTTCTTATTGGGTGTGATTTCATTGTTAAACTTCAACAGAAACACTGTAAATTCCTTATTTCGAATATATTACTTACTTAATACTTAGCAATTGAACTGTTATGATTCCATAGAACGTAGGTATAATGAGCGGACTCCTTGCGTGGAGGCGTGGCTAGATTTTAATTGGTCTATTTTTGTTCTTTTTTTCGAAGCGGTGAGTCACGAAACTTATAAAAGGCAACCAAATTTGGATTTAAAATCGGCGATTTGATTAAATTAATTAAACTTTGTGGTTTCGTTTGAAGGCAAACTTTATGAAGAAATTTAAAACAAAAAAAAAACATTGAAAAGGAGATAAATATGAACTGTCATGATTCCATAGCACACAGGTATAATAAACGGAATCCTTGCGTGGAGGCGTGGCTACATTTGAAGTCAATTTTTGTTGTTTTTTTTCTCAGCGTTGAAACACGAAACATAAAAAGCAACCAATCTGGGATTTGAAATCGGCGATTTTGGTGTAATTCATGAAAATTTGTGGCTTCGTCTGAACGCAAGCTTTCGAAAGAAATTTAAATCAGATAAAAAACATTGAAGCGGAGATAAACTATTGCGTTACTTATTAACGACTTATAAATTTTATTCTTTGGCTTTTTAGTAATCGTAGAACGTTGAATGTTCAGGGTATAACCTATTCTTCAATCGTTACGAGTTCGATGTGTTCAATGTAGTGCTGAGTTTCTTAAAGCCGACACTGTGCTGATCTTCTTAAAGCCGAAGGAAGACGCAAGACATTAAAAAATGCCCTAACAAGCAGAAGAGCATGATACAAATGAGTAAGAATACTGCTCATTGTTGTTTTCTAGGAAAAGGGAGACTCGCATTAGCATATGAACGGTTGGCACGCAGTAACTTTGACTACCAATCAAAGAAGTGACGCTTCTTTCCGTCTTTTTCTTACGGGGGCGTCTCGCGTCACGTCCTCGTGGGACGCTTGGGTATCCGGCTGGGTATGAAAAAAGGGACGCTAGCGGAAACCTACTTAAAGCACGAGAGCTGCTGATAACTAGCAGAATGAGCTACAAGGCCTTCTGCCCTAATCACAACTAATGACCAGAAGGGGTTCTCGCACCCATAACAAGGTGTTTTCTTGCTCTTCTTCCCCTATAATATACGAAGTTGTAACAAAAAAAAAAAAAAAAAAAACTCGTATCTTTACGCCGTACAGTATAGTATAGGTCCTTCTCTTATCCCACACCAGGGTCTTGGGGTCTTTGGGTCCTAGGTCCTGGGGTGCCACATAAAGGGTTTTCCAGATAGGCTGTCCTTCATGTCGATAGTGATAAAGCTCTATCATAAATTTCTTCTCCTTTTGGATAATCCTTTCAGGAAGTATGAAACATTTTCAATTCGGGGAAAAGTAGAGAGAAGGTGGGGCCAGCGGCTCTGTTTTATGATCCACCATTTACCCTATAAATCTACAGGGGAGGAAAATTTACCATAAGTGTGCTCATAACTTCAAACCGCTCCAAACCGCTTAAACCTACTTCAATGTAACTGACAAAGACACCTAACCACAACCTTTCGATGGTGCAATAAGGGATCCTAACGCTAAACTCGTGGGTTCAGTACTGAAAATCCTCTCATTGGTGCCAAATCCAGCTCAACAGTGAAAATACAACGTTCAACTTGGAATCCAAAGAAAAAGCTTAAAACTTCCTTTGGGCTCAATAATGAAAATTATTGGCCGCCACACCCGCGTCAGCAAGAAAGAAATTTGATTCTTTGAAAAGGTGCAACGGCTTTTCCGTTGGTTCAAAACTCGGAACAGGGAGTAAAAACATCCCAACAGAGGAATACTAACGCAAGTGCTTACGGGCGTCAACAGCCCATAGCGGCCTCTAGTCACGACGAGGGGAAAAAAGTAGGGAAAGTTAACAAGAAAACACTTGGACACGGAACGTGCCGTTCGTTCCGAGCTATTTGGTGAGCTTTGCCACCTGAGGACGCCATCTTTTTTGCTTTCGAGTATACCCAGTACCCTGTCCTTTTCTTCTTGTTTGCTACCGAACGACCAAATACCACTGTCTACACTATCGATTCCCCATTCGGAACTTAGAAACGAACATCCCGGCTCTTCTTTCCGACTCAGGTAGAAAAATCCGCCAAACCTAACGTACACTACCAGTTTAGAACACTCTAGAACACCGAGCATCGCCCTAGGCAAGCCCCCAGGTGGACCAATCACATTCCAGGTTATTTTCCCCTTGGATAAGCAAAGCCAATACTGTTCTATGATGTCCCAGGAATGCAAATTGCATACTAAGGTAGCTTTATCGACACTGAAAGACGAAGGACTTGAACTTGAGGCAAAAAGACTATGAGTTGAGTTATACGTGGGTTCATGTCCATGCAATCCAATCGTAAAGCAAGCTTACTGGAACAAAAACAACTCCTCTCTTTTTTACGATTCTTTTCTTTTTACTCTACCACGGTTTTTTCTTGTCTTTTGCCCCGCAAAAACTCTGTCTTGGAAATAATAGAGTAGCGTGTTATAATGCACACAGAAAGAAAGAAAAAATCTTTTCTTTCCTTTTGACTTCTCAGTTTTCTGGATCTCTAAAGAAAAAAAATGAAGAAAAAAACTTTTCTTGCTGCATATTGTTCCTGGGTTTTGCTATTTCTTTTTTATCGCTTTTGGGTTTGTTTGTTGTTCGTATTTTTATTTTATTTTTTACTCTCTGGGGTGTTCATGTTCGGTAAGTTGGAGCTAAACTCGCTTGTCGCTTTCTATTGTGCAACCGGAAAACAATTTGGCGGGGTCAGCAGCTCCTTTCCTTTATTGTAAGAAGGAAAAACGCAGGTCAGGGTCCAGTATTTCAATCACTAGCCAAGATGAACATGACCCGTAACTTCCCCATAGGACCAGAAGACTGAGTGCAGCTGACCAAACCACAAAGTGCCACTTGACAAATAATCCCGCCAAATCTCAAGCGCCGCGTGGCTGCAATAAGTGTAACGGCCTTCGAGGGCCATAAAGCGTTGTGTTTGAACTGCCTAGCCGTTGCCGTAACGGTCCAACGGTTGGACAACTAGAGTTAACTGAAACCTATAACCGGTTGCGTAGGAAGAAAAATCTACCGGAAATCCAAAGTAATTTACAACAGTCTGTCCAGAGCAATAAAACACAACATCCCAAACAATGCAGAAAAAAATTACTACTACTGTAATGTAGTAAATGTAACACCTTCACGCTTGGATGAGATAAATGGTCCTCAGTTCATTCTAAACGACGCAGAAAAGTAACATATGCAAGCTAACTAACCATTCCCAACACTTCCTAAAATTTCATAAATTTACCATTAAGAAAGTTTTCAGTATTGTAAAAATGACGTGTTTGATTTGATATGGATATTTTGTAATTGGAAAGATTATGTAAGATATTTTTACACAAATAAAATAAAAATTACTAAAGCTAAGAAAGAATCTTTTACCTTCTTATTTGGGTGTGATTTCATTGTAGAAACTTCAATATAAACGCTTTAATTTCTTACTTGGAATACGTTCCTTATTATGTTATTGAAATGTTGTGATCCATAGCACGGAAGTATAATAAGCGGACTCTTTGTGTGGAGGCGTGGTTAGATAACTTTCGAACACTTTGGAATCACATAAAGCATTTAACGGAGATAAATTACCTTATAAAAAAGTACATTAAAAGTAAGAAAGTACATTATAAAAACTTATTGGTGCGAGTATTAACTTGTTAAAACTTCACTAGAAAGCTTTAAATTACTTATTTGGAATGTATTCCTTATGTTATTGAAGTGTTATGATCCATAGCACGTAGGTATAATAAGCGGACTCCTTGCCTGGAGGCGTGACTAGATTTGAATAGGTTTATCTTTGTTGGTTTTTTCGCAGCGTTAGTTAATCTTCCGCGAGTATTTTAATGGAACGTGTATTATGCACATATCCGTCAACAATACTATGCCTGGTATGCTTTTCAGCGTTCTGAAGTCTCGAAGAGAACCTTTTCTTTTTCATTTCTCTATTTTTTCCTCCGCTTTTCTTTTTCTCTCTTCCTCTCGCTCTAATATCGCAAATGGAAAAGAAATGAGAACCCCTTTTTGTTTGACTCCTTTCACATATGGATTACCGGCTTTTCACATGGCGTTTGCCTTCATACTTTTCCTTATTTTTTTAGTTTTTATTTTTAAGACGAAAAAGCGTGACAGATTATAATACGGCTCGGGCGCTTTTGGCCGAGATATCCCGAGTTCCTAAGTGAAAAAAGGGAACTTGTTCATGTCCACTGCACTGACGCATTGATTGCGAAAGGAAAACGGAATACTCTTAAAAAAAGAAGAAAAAACACGTTTTCAAATCACGCAGCATAATATAGCCGTCAAAGTAAACTGTAAACGAAAGAAATAAACCGTTGGCGACAGGAGAAGATAAAAGAAAAGCTTTTAAGACTATGCCATCTCTACGATCTACTGATCGTAGATCTTGGGAGAAGAGGGAGAGAAAATAGGTAATTAATTATATTCCAATGAAAGACGACGATTCCTTATCCCTCAAGGCTTGCCTAAAGGGAACCAGGACAAATGACATGGTTTTCTATTCTATTCTCCTCTCTTTCTTTTAATCATGGTTTATAAGCCTTTTATACCTCGCGAACGGCAAGTCCAAGACCCAGAAATGGATGAAAGTCCACGCGATTCTTGGTAGGGCCCAAAGCTTGCATGAATCGTTCATTCGTAGAGGAAGAGGGAAGCTAAGGTTCTTAGGGCTTGAGAAGAACGCAACCTGGCTAATGAGCAAGAAAGAGACTCGGTGCCCAGAAAAAAAAATCTACTTTTGTCCTCGTAAGGCTTAAATAAGACATGTGATCAAGTTAAGGAAGTGCTTTCCGAACGAGTTCAACCAGCCGGAACGTTTTAATGCCATCGTCTCTCTGGGATCGACAGCAGAGGAAAAATCGCCTAAACGAATGACCTAACTGCAAGCGACACATACACCAAAGCTCCACTATCCGTTGGCAGTGACGGAGAAGAGGGGGAAACCGATCGTCACTAAAGTGCTACCTTTCGGGTTTCCGATCCGCGGTCTGAAGATTGATTCTTAAAGCACTAAATGCACTCAAACGGATAGAATCTAACTAAAATGCGCAATTTACCTAGACTTTTACTATTGGAGTATTTACTTAACAAGTTTCAAATGTTGAGATTGAATATCAAGTAACACGTGATTTCAAGGATTGAAATACTGACGGATAAGAGAGGGAAACCGATTGACCGTAAAGTGATACTCTTTGATTTTCGATCCGCGGTTCAAGATGATCCGTAAAGCGCTAAATGCACTCAAATGCATAGAATGTAACTAAATTACGCACATTCACTTAGATTTTTACTACTAGAGTATTACACATATCTTGCATGTACTGCCTAGCGTATTCAGTGATTTACTGAAGTTGTTTCGATAAAAAGTATGTTTGGGAAAATGAAATTTGAAACAAACTAAAATGTATTACAAGTAACAAACTTTGAGAGTAAATATCAAGCAACGTGTGATTTCAAAGATGGAAATTAGGGCTTACCTGAGGCAAAAAGGTCGTTTAACTCAGTGGCTGAGTTAAGAGATGAATCTGCATGTGGTAAACTACCAAGGATGCTGAAACTGAAACACCAAATGAGGCTTAAAACTGCGGTAAACAAATGAGGTCGACGGGGAAGCCCGGTAGTGGTTAAAAGCTCTAATTTGAAACTCATTTTTGTGGAGATTTCACCCTCTCGTCTCACACTAAGCATGCTTTAATTAACTGAAGTTAAGTTTATGTTGGCATTTTTCATTGAGTTGTTTCATTGTTTAGATCCTTTTGTTCGTTTTGGATTTATGATTACGTTCAAGTTCTTGGTCTGGCTACAGGCTCCATTTTATGGAAAACACCAAGAATCACAATTATTGCATTTATTTATTGTTAAATTAAACTCCCACACATACTTTAGACACACACAAAGCTAGTAGTAAACATAAAGGAGGGGCCATAGCATGGATAAAAGGGCGGTTAACTTTGAATAAGGAGGAGATTGGTCGATTAGGCTGGTGTACTTTAAACTACAACAGACCCATCTGTTAGGTTGTATACAGTATATAGATAGGGGGCAAATCTAGGCGCGCTTTTTGAATCTTTGCTAGGGATACTTGCATGCCACACAATTCCTTTAATGTTATAAGCTAATTAGCTAATTGTAGTATAAACGTATTTTACAATTGAATTAGAAAATTTATAGTTTTACTGAACTTTGAATTTATTGTTTTGGTTAATCTGTTCCGAATGATTTTCATTTGTTGAATGTGTTCTTTGCAGCGGTGGTAATAACGCACTTTATGTAATACTCCAATACTAGTTTTACCAGTCTTTAAACGGTTATCCAAAACTGAGGATTTAAGCATATTAGGAAAATGTGTATCCATAAACAGAACAAATGATCCAAGGATCTACTTACAGGAAGGAGTACAAACCATGGTACAAACTACTTTATAGATGGCGTCTACTACCGAGCATTTCAATCATAACAACTTTGGGAATTTGAACTTCGGGACCTTCTTTTCTACTAATTTAGTATTAAAATAAATTAGTTTAGCTTTATAGGAGTTATCTTAAAACAAAGGTATAGATTTTCATTCTTCTTGGGTCTTTTAGTAACATATTCTTTTAGAAATTCATGCGAAGCGCCATGGAGGTTGAAGATTCATTGTTGAGCCAAACCAGAACACAGCCAACGCGGCCTCGAAGAAAGCCCAATCCCTCTGATGAATTAAAAGAACAACTTACTCTTCTTTTAAAAGATCTTTCCTTGCCTAATGAACAAATAGAATCTCTGCAACGGGAAATCCCAACCAAATGGGAAAGACACGGCGATTTGATCTTGTTGGGCGATCGCGCCTTTGTCGATCCTACATGGGCACTTTTAGGTACAATATAGCTTAACGAGGGAAGACAAAGAGCAGTAAACGATGGAACGTAAGCTTTCATAATTGCAGTACGCAGGTGATAAAACTTATGCTGTGGCTTGCCAAGTTTTGCGAGCCGAACGGTTAGCGAAAAGACGTGTCATTCAGTCGGATGGTTTCCGAACGCCCCAAGTCGAGTTACTCAAGGGGAAAGATGGTTGGGTAACTCATGTCGATAACCGTATTAAGTATACGTTAAAGGAAAGCTATAATCTTCGGCTAACAAGTAAAACCCATTTCTTTTTATGTACTTTTTAGGTACAGTTGGGACCTAACTCGGTGCATGTTCTCGGCCGGGAACATTACAGAGAAACTAAGAATCGCCCAAATGGACTGTAAAGGGGAAACAGTGCTTGATTTATATGCCGGCATTGGGTATTTCACATTGCCGTACTTGGTACATGCCCAAGCTAACTGGGTACATGCTTGTGAGTGGAATCCGGCCTCGGTAATAGCCCTAAAGCACAATCTTAAACAAAACGGGGTAGAAAATCGGTGTACAATCCATGCGGGAGATAATCGACAAGTAAGAAACTAAGAATCGTTTCTTATTTGGTTTTGAGGTATAAACCACATTTTACTCCTCTTCTAGTTTGGGTTAGAGAATGTGGTTGACCGAGTGAACTTGGGCTTGTTGCCCAGCAGTGAAACTGGATGGCCGGTAGCTTGTAAAGCTCTCAAACGCTTAGGTGGCGTTTTACACATTCATGCTAATGTTGACAATTTGAGCAAACCATCTCTAGTCGTGGAACCCGATGCAGCTCATAGAATTAGCTACCGACACACCGAGTGGAGAGCATGGGTGTGTAGTACCATGAAAAGTATCCAGGAAATGCTAGAAAAGTTGAAAGGAGGAGCTTGGAGTGTTGTTCCGTTGCATTTAGAGTATGTCAAGTCTTATGCTCCCCGTGTGAGTCATCTAGTGCTGGATTTGCAATGTATTAACACTAGTAGTAATGACCATAAGAGTAATTCAGAAGGTGAAGCTACAGAACAGTGAACGTTGGGTGCTTCTGTGAAGAATGTATTCAGTATTCCCAATGAACGAATTTTCCAAATAATATAACTTTCAATTGTTCAAACATAAGTTCAAACGTCCACGAGGTACCAAGTATACAAGGGATGTTCTTCAAATCGTATCACCTGAAAATTAAGAGAATTGAGACCATCTTTTCCAATGCGTTGTTTCCCATTTTCCAGCATTTGAAAGCGATCAGGATTAGGAGTTTCTTTGATATGCTTCAGCATGGTAAAGCGCGCAATTCTAGGGTCAAAGCGCATGATTTCAAATCCTGCTTCACGCACGCGCAGCGAAAAATCGTCATCTTCCCCGCCCCAACCGTAGTATTCGTTCGAAAAACCGTTACTCTTTTCAAACTGCAACGATGTCAGCGCCACCGCCCCGCCAAACAACTCTCTAACGAAAAGAAACACGTGGCATTAGACCAAACGTAAACAAATTTGGTTGTTACCGTAAATAAAAAAGACCGTTACAATTCAAATCGTATACAATTACAACTCAACTTACCTATAAGGCAAATTGAACCGGAATTCATCTAGAGCCGAGCTCACGTGTCTAGGCTGCTTAGTACAAGCATAAATATTCGCCCAATTTAGGGGCAGTAGGTCAACGTCGTGGAAAACGAAACAAGCGCTCTCGGGGTACCTTCTGGAAGTTTCAACGAAACCAATGTTAAATAATTTGCCTCGATTAAAGTCTCGGCCGGCCGACTGCTCCACCACTACGATTCTATACTGGAGTTTCTGCAATTGGAGCACGGTGTGCATATGTCTCAGGAAAACCCGCAACTGCGAATTTCGGTTACGGTAAGGAACAATCAGCGTCACTTCATACTGGGCTGTGCAGGTCAAAGGCGTGTAAAATCCGCCTTTGGCCACGTTTTGGAACGGATCGAAGGTGATTTCGTGCGAAAGCTTGTCCGGGAGAAGGTTCTTTAAATCGGGGTTTAAACAGGCAGTGTGATGGCAGGCGTTTAAGGTAGACTGGCTGCTGTTTAAGGCAGCGCGGGGGACAAGCACATTGCTAATGTCTTCACATTTCACGTACGAATATGACGTCACAGCGGACTTGAGTGTGACGCTCGTGACCACAAAGATGAACAACACGGAAGCCGCGCAGTAAAACCAGAAATTTCGTTTGCGTAGAGAAAAATAGGGAAAGATGAATTTCATGGCGGCAAGTTTTTATCCAAACAATTTTTTCCGTATTTTTTAAAGAAGGCACTAGTTTTAAATTAAACTTTATAGTCTTTTTCCCCCTTTTCTAGTCATACAAAGCCGATTCTTTGCTAGAGTTGAAGTGTTGCAGTTCTCGCAAACCTTCCAGGACCATCTTGATCTTGGCTTTGATGTCTGAAGACGTTTGCGACAGGTCTTCTAACTGCTTGTTTAACAGGGAGACTTTTTTGTCCGCAAACTTGAGAGTTTCAGCCCAAGTCATCTCCACGTGGAAACCATAACCCACTTTTACAAACAGCATAGACGAATCCGGACTGAAATTAAACACACTAATTAGATCTACACTTTTTAATTATGACGTAAAAAGGAAAGAGCTTACACATGGGCTTGGACGTAGAAATTACAGCCCAGGTCAACTTTAGAGTCAAAGGATTTTCCTTCCACGCCAACTTTTTGCAGACTTTCGACCAAATTCTTTAACTGGACGTGCTCAGCAATATCAGCCACTATTTTATCACGTAGATCGACCGCCTTTCTAGAAAAAAACAACGCATGACTAATTCTTCAAGAAAAAGTTGTATATAAAATGTAAGTTTTACTTTAAAAACTTACTTCAAATCTCCTCGAAGCACGTCGTTCAAAAAGACCTCATACTCTTGGATCTTTTGTTGGATGTGTGGCCCTTCTGCCATGGATAGAGTTTATAGTTTAATTCACATTTAAATATCCATTTCTTCTAAAGTGGGTGTCAGAAGTCTGGTTCGGGGGTTTTCCAACCAACAACCCACGCAAACGCCGCCTGGGAGCGCAGGAAAGCTCCTAATAGGAGGAATGATAATGTTAGGGGCGTGGCCTAATTCAAATCTTCCGTTAGCTGTTAGAATAGCTATGAAGTAAAGGTTTTTACGTCAATAAAGCAACTGTTTCGATTTCTTGAAGACGCAGAATAGGTAGCTTCACTACAGGAAAGTCTGTAAGAAAATTTAAGCGAGCTATTGATGGTCAGTAGTCACATTTCTTGGAAGCAAACATGAAATCAAATAGCGTGCTGACCGGAAACTTGGTTCGAAAGAAGTGAAACCGTTACCGGGTGCACGGTACCATAGCGAAAAACATGCTGACGCCTGGCCCATTTTGAAATATCATTGCACGAATGTTCGTATTGTGTCCGTTTGGAATTTGGTAAAGGTTTTCGTTCTTTTCCGCATAAAAACACAAATTGATGTGAGCTATAGTTTTTAAAGCTGTACATTAGGAAACGATACGTTTTTCTTTCAAAGTTCTCTTAACGCTGGTTAGTCACTAAGCGTTCGTGCAAAAATAACATTCCTTTCATTGGTATATCTCATATACTATAAAATAAATTAAACTGTGAAATGCATTTAAATGTTTAAATGGTGCAATACTTCGTTCATTTAGTTGTTAATTTAGTTTTATTATTGTTATGGAATCCAATAAGTCCTACATGTTATGGAATCGTATAGACAAAACAAATACAATTGGTACTTAATAAATGTAATCGAATATCAAGTTTGTCACCAGAAGAATCAGTGTACCAAAGGGAAATTAACTAATTTATACCATAAAACAACATATTGGAAGACATGATGTAGTGAACTCGCTATATAGTCAATATTGGAAATTGCGTGATGCATTTTCAACAAAAACCTCTCTGTCATGTGCTATCCGTTGGACGTTCACGAGATATGATCGTAAAGCTGTAGTTAACCGTGTTCCCAAATTAGCTAGTATGATCGTAAATTAGTTTGTTCAAAATCTGTGAAGCGACGTAAGACATTATCGGAAGTCGTTGGCTTATTCGTTTGGGGTGTTGTAGTTGTAAAACACCAGCGAAAAGGGGCTTTAGGATCAATTTTAAGCTGGAATCGGTGCGCAGCTTGAAGAGACCCAGCGCCGCAGGGGATGGACTGATCCTACCCACGTTGGTACTGTACCTACACCACGATACTTCCCCTTCAGTCGAAGCTTAGATCAAAAGCAAAGCTGACACGTTTGTCTAAGACGTACATTACATTTTATCGGGACGTAAATTAGTTTCAAATGCTGCTTTCCTTATGTACATCTTTTTGGTTACCAGTTTTTGTTCTTTGCCAGTACCGCTCTCATTTCTTATTGACTGAAAAGAAGTGGTACAGCAATGTCATTCTAACCTACGGCTCCGGTAAAGTTGAATATGTAAACCTTAAAGGAAGTAAGTTTCGTCTCAGATACGGTTATACACAAGGCTTTGAATGGGTCTTTTTTATGTAGTATACCCCTCACAAAAAGCTATGATGTTTTGCGCTAGACAATGCTCGATTCACAGATTTTGTGAAGCTTTCATCCTGATCACCAAAACTACATCAACCTACCCAAACTATAACTGGCAATGTGGATTTTTTGACTCAAATACCTGTTTGAGCCCAGACAAGTATTTAATGTCAAGCGGCGGTACAAAGCTCTGGGATCGAGTCCAAGCTATTCCCAATAACGCCCGCTCTTGCATTAGCCGGAGGCCTGGCATGAACTCAACCAATTTCGTTGACTACTGCCCATCCATGCGACCAACATGCGGAGGAGAGGACTGCAAAATCTGCCCTAAGAATTGCTTGGAATGCGCGGATCTCTACAATCGCTCACAAGGTATCTGTAACAACCTCAACCCTAACCTTGTACCTTCTGCTTTGGGATTGCTTTCATCACTCTGATTCGAAAATTCTCAACAGATCAAGTCCACGATTGTAATTTATGGCCTAACGGTTTCGAAGACTGGATTCCTCCACCTGCTCTTGTTACAAGATGTTATGGCCGAGCCCAGTACGTTATGTCAAGGGAGGTGAACACTACCACTGGCAAGGATGATTGGACATTTGGCAAACCGACTGCACAAAGCTACAGCTGGACCGCGGTCCAAAGCTCCTGGAATACGCCGTACCAACGGGTCAGGTTCCAGTTTAGGTGTGGCTCCACGGCTACCCAATTATATGAAGCTCTTTACAACAACTTCGTACTGTTGAATGATGGGACTTTGAGTATGAGCTTTGTAGACGGAAACGCTGGGGACGGGTTTCAGTTTGGAGGCAATACTGATGGAAGTATTGCGTATCCCTTTGTTTGGCTGGCAGATAGCTCTCCTTGCGGTACATTTTGGAACCTCGCTGGGAACTCGTCTTGCCCTGGTGGGGAAGGAATAAGGTTCTGGGGTCGAACTAAACCCCAAGAAAACAATTTTGGAATCCGTTGGCCTGGCGTTTCCAATATTTGTAATATCACTAGTTTTGCGATGATTTTCGATGAATAGAACCACGTATAATGATTTAAAATACATTTTGATGAGTGATGGAACTGTTTTCGCTACCTTAGTATCCCTAATGTGCACGGCTTATGGTATTTATGCTTACGGAAAATAAAAGCATTTGATCTTTTATATGTGGGCGAAATTTACGAGGTCCCAAGCTTTCAAACTAATAGGAGGTGTGGTTTCTGGTAAAAGCTTGTACACAAAACAATAAATTCAAAAGAAAGCCACATGTATTTCACTTTTTGTTGTGACTAAAGTAAAAGAAACTAAAACGAAAATCTAGGTTCTGAACTTTAGACCAAAAGCCATAACAGTTTTTTATTATTTTTTATTGGTTTTGTGGCTCCATGTCTAAGTGACCTGTGGAATCCATAAAAACACGATAAACTGTAAACATGCAATAAAAGTGGTGCACATGCTCGACTTTTGTATTGCATTTAAACAGAAAACCAAACTCTAAAACCAATTTTTAGTATGTTACAGTACAGGTCCTAAAGTACAACTTGGCGTCAGAGTGTATATACCTGAAGTTAAAAGTAACCGACGTATTAAAGAAAATTTATCTGGAAAGTCAGTCAGTCCGAAATTCAAAGTTTCATTAAGTACTGTTGCAATACTCCTAAAAATATAAGCATAGCTGCTGAAAACATTACCTCATCATGGCCATTGAGAATGGATATGTTTTCCCAGTGAGATTTCTACGTCTAAAATTTAGGTTCCGCGCTTTTTTTTTTAAATGGCGGCCGGATGAACTTTAGAGTTTACAGCGTTGCCGTAGTGGCTATTAGAAAGACTAGTGGCTAGACGTTGCCGCAGAGGCTATTAGTTTCTTTAATATCTCAGTTACTATTCAAGTTAGGTGTATACTTCCTAATGCAAAGCTGTTAATTAAGACCTACTTTATGACATACTAAAAAGACAGTTTAACAGTGAGCTAAATAATAGTAAGAACAGAACCAATGCTGCCAAAGTATATCCGTAAACTGTAAAATTCACTATGACACTTATCAAGTGGACCTTATCATTCACTATGACACTTATCTTACGCTTCAGAAACATGTGAGAAAAGAAAAGAAAGATGGAACTCTAGATTTCAAAGAAAACGCTTATGAATTGAACCCGGAAAAGGTCCAAAGCACAGCTTCTCCGAAATCCATAAATAACACTCGTGAAAGAAGTGTAACGAAGGTTGCTAAGAGGCCCCAGAGAGTTTTTGTTCTATACTGCCAGTATTGTTGTCAGTAGAGTTCTACAGACCCAGAAACGTTAGAATGTTCCGTTTACAAAAGCCTTTGAGTAGCTTAACCTTCAAATTGGCGCATTTAACAGCGACATCTGTTTGTCACTAGAATAGAATCTGCACGTCTTGAACACGTGGCATGAAGCAACTTGGCGGGAACCCTTTTGTGAAGTATGAATCTTCACTATACGTACCAAAAATTGCTTCACACTAATAAATAATCCAAATAATTACCTTAACAGACTGCCATTATAAATATGCTAGACTTAAATTTAAAATTTAATCGGTTAATGGACTTCATTTGGAAATCAAACTTTATTAGTTACATCCAAATATAACTCAAACCAACAACTAACTAAGCAAAACCTGCTGTCCTTTGTTCACTCCAAACTCGAATTAATTCCTCGGAATTTTGGTATCCATGAGCCGCTATAACATACTGATAGTCTTTGAAGGATCTATAGGCTTTCTTCCAGTAATCAAACTCTTTGCAGTGGTAAGGTTCAATTCCCGCCTTTTTGGCTAAGATTCCTAGATAAATGTCATCGAAACGAAGAGCTTTAGTGTAGAAACTAGCGTAGTACATATCCAACAGCGCGTCGCGGGAAAGTAGGATGGCCCCTCCGGCGATGTACGGCGGCCACTGGTTGTACGGGTACTCTTTCAAGGAGACGTACCAATCGCTGAACCGTTGTCTTAAAGGTACTGCAGAGGGTAACACAAACCCGCTATACAAACGCGTGTCTTGTGATAACGCAAACCCATTACTGTTGTAACGATTCCATTCTTGTAAGGACCGAGTTCTTCTGGACAGCTTCTGGGCTTGGAGTACGTTCGACCGTTTGGTTCCCTTGTTTAAGGCTTTTAGTCCATGTTGGAAGGAAAGCGGCCGTAACTCTGGGCTGATCCGCGGTGATGGACTGCCTCCCTGAAGTGGTACTAAGTTCCCCAACTCGTTAGAAGCGCTCCTGGACAGTTCTGCATGGACCCGACCCTCTTCTAAGTACCCAGGGTAGTTCCAAGGGTTTCGCAGGAAGTGCAGTAGGTTACGGACCGAAACGTACATGTTGTCATCCACTAAGAGGACGTATTGGGCATTGGGGCAATACTCGACCACCCATTTCAAGCTCATCATGGTCTTGTACGTCTTGTTGTAGTACGTGTCCCAGAAGTCCCCTAGTACCAAATCTGCGTACTGCTGCTGTTCTGTTTCAATTAACTTCTGCAGTTCGGGTTCCCAAGGTCGGGTACCTACTAGGAACACGTGCTTGATGCGAATACCTGGGAGGGTACTTTCTTGACCCCAAGTGTTCCTCATAGCGTTACGCTGTCTTGTATTGGAGATGTCGGACTTTGTAATAATTACTAAATGGTAGGGTTCTTGAGAGCTGCCATTGGTCTGACATCTTTTGGAGTTTGGCCAAATGAATGAAATATTGTACATCAGGTTGATTGGCTGCACTTGGGGGGCTTTACCACTTCTTAAAGTTTTGATTACAGGCGCCAGGTCCATATTGAGAGGGTAGGAGGAGTTGGAATCGTATTTCCTTTCTATTAAGTGTCCAAAGTACCCAAAAGCGTTCATTAACAGCAGCACGAGAACCGCGAACGCAAGAAGATCCGGTCTCAGTAGCCATCTTGTTAATTTTCGCGCCCAAACTTGAAGCATTACCGAAATGCTCTCTATGTCAAGAGTACGTACCTAGAAAATTCCCCGATTTTCTAGAATGGCTTGTCAAAGTATTTGAAGAATGTAAACAGAAATACAACGAAATATATCAAATAAATTTGGAACTAAATAATTAAAGAATTAAATAAAATCTACAATAAAATAATTAAATACAATATACAATAAAATAGGGTAACACTATAGTCTTCCATTACAATTAACAATAGTTTTTCTTGAAATCTAAATATTGCTTAAATTCTTTCAGGGTATATAACTTATATAACTCACCATGGATAGTTTGAGAGGTTTTGTGAAATTCTTCAGTTTTTTTTAACTTCGACAAAACAGACTTGACCCGTTCTGACTAAGGTTGTACACAGTTCCTTATGTGATCACTTTTCTTAGACTGCGATTTCAAGGAAAATCTTTTCCCGCTTTATAGTGTAGTAGTACAAATAATCACAGCTGTTCCATATTCGTTATCCTTTGGCAAATGGAAATTATTTTTGTCCAATAACACGAAGAACGCAGAAACGCTCTTTCATAAGGATTATAAAAGCTTTCTGCAAAATTCTTTGACAGTAATGTAGCTAATAAAATGGAAGAAAATTTGTCAATCTCACTTTGACAAGTTGTTTACCTTCATACCATCCTTTACACTATTTAAATTAATGGAGGTAAAAGAACTAAAAAAGTGAAAAGCTTTAAGGAAAGGAAAACAAAAGCCGCCGTAAAAAAACATGTCTTGAAATTAACCTACATCTGCAGCAGGTCAAGATTATCTTCCTTTGAACAAAAGTTGTTATGGTGAATCATTTTTTACGACTTTTCTGCTCCAGAAGTCTTTCAAGTGAATCTTTTGTTAGTGAATTATTGACTGCCTTTGAAGCAACGTGTTCATGCCTTCAAACTTCCTGAAGTGACATGTTTCCTAAACTCATTAGTTCTTTCAGATCTTTAAAAGCGTCAGAGAGAATTTCGGCTTTTGCCACGCCATCTGTTTGAGGATAATATGACTACTTCAGGCAAACAGGGAAGGTACCGCCATCTATTGAGACGGTGAACTATACTCCACTCTCTCAAGACTTAGTATGGTTGATGTAATAATGAAAAACACGTTCCGTAATCGTAGTTGTACTAAAACTATGCATTGCTCGTCTTCTGCTCATCATAAACTGTCTTCAACGGATCTAATTTAGTTTTCGTCTTTGATACAAACACCTTGAATTAGTTCATGGACCCACTAGGATCGGCACGGTACGGACACGTTACAATTGGTACATACATACTGGAAACATCTACTATCTGAGTTCATCAACAAATCTGGTTACCCACATTCGAAATTACTTCTTTGGACATTGTCTTCACTAAAACAAAATTTTGAAAGGAAATATGACTCAATGACCGGTAGGAATACAGAAGGTACTAGGATTAGAACACATTTAGCAATTTATGCCTTAGATTGGCGTTTAACGGGCAGAAATAAATCCGTCATAGATGTAGTGTTTTCGGGGTCACCTTCCATTGAACGCCTAGATAGTACCAATACTTTGAACACCAGCAGAATGAGCATAAAAAGAAAACAAGCGTAGACTTTCCGCAACCAGTCTGGGATTTGTCCCCCCAACTTGTAGTAAACAAACGCCATTTTTGATCCCGAACTGTTTTTTGGAGGAAATAGTTATTCAATTAATTACACTTTGTGTTTTCAATAACACTCAGTTACTTTGCGTCCGGTTTCGGTGTAGAACTTGCGACAATGAAGTCGGACTGAGATATGGATTTCAATAGAAAGTTCGACAATATTCGAACCACAGAACAGAAAATATGTTCCCTAAACTGCTTGAAATAAGGAAAACCCCCTCTCATGTGAACATCCGGCAAAGCTTCGCCGGATATCATTGCTTACAACGTAAGCAGTGCGGATGATAAACGACAATCATATCTAGACCTCTGAAGTGTACTTGGAAGGAGAGAGGGGTACGTGGACGCAAGGCGAACTGGACAGACCTCGACGCCAAAACTTTGTCTAGCTTAATTAACATACTGCAAATTAATGAAGGCGTAAACTTGACAAAATTTAATGATTTCTTCTTGCTAGGTGTGTTAGCTACATTACTGTCACGAGTTTTTATAAGACTATGTCGTATTTCTTGCCCACAGACGGAAAATGCTGCTAGGCATAGCCGGCTTGCCTTTGTTCACTCCATACCCGTAGTAACTCTTTAAAATCGGCGTAACCGTGAGAGACAATGACGTGTTTATAGTCTTGAGGTGATTGATAGTCTTTCTTCCAGAAATGGAAGGCATCGCTATGGTAAGGAACAACGCCAGCCTTCTTGGCAAGAATGGCGACGTAAATGTCGTCGAATCTGAAAGGCTGGGTGTAAAAACTGGTGTAGTACATGTCCACGAGTGCGTTACGCGAAAGCACGAACTCACCCCCCGTGGCGTATGGAGGCCACTGGTTGTACGGATACTCTGACAAGGAAATGTACCATTTGCTGGACTTCTCTCGGTGAGGCGTGGAAGAATTGAAAACGAAGCCGCTATATAACCGAGTGTCTTGAGGTAGTTGAAGATCAAGATCTGTGAAGTCCAAGCCGTCTTGCTTGTCAGAATTTGAAAATGCTTTGCCTAGAGATGCGTGTGTACTATTGGTCAGCTTATCAACAGTTTCGGTGATCCTATGAAAATTTAACTGCCGAACAGGATCTCGTGCCAGGCTTTCTGAACCCCCGGCTTTGTTTGAGGACATCTCTAGGCGCTTTTCCAGGTACTCAGGGTAAGTCCGCGGATTCCTCAGAAAGTGTAACAGGTTCCGGACCGAAACGTACATGTCGTCATCCACAAAGAAGGCGTATTGGGTGTTGGAGCAAAACTTTACGATCCATTTGAAGCCCATCATGGTTTTGTACGTGCTGTTGTAATACGTGTCCCAGAAACTTCCCTGGACTAAATCGGCGTGTTGGTGCTGCTCTGCTTCAACTCGCTTCTGCAGATCGGGTTCCCAAGGTCGGGAGCCCACTAGGAATACCCGCTTGACCCTCGCACCCGGAATGCTATTCTCTTGGCCCCACGAAATCCGTATAGCGTTCCGTTGGTAAGTGTGGGAAACGTCTGATCTTATAACAAGAACTAAGTGCTGAAGTTCAGCGCTGTTTTCTTGAGTCTGACACTTCCCAGCATTGGCTAGGATAAAGGGAAAATCGTACTCTAGATTGGCCGGCTTCACACTAGGGGCATCACCACTTCGTAGACTTGCGATGATAGGCCCTAGTTCTATATTCCATGGATAGGAAAACTCTGTGCGGTAGTCACGCTCCACTAAATGACTGCGGAATATCTCAAACCAATTCATAAAAAGCAGCAATAATATCGTCAAGATGATAATGTATGGCATACGTAGCCGTTTGGTTAGTCTTCGCCTTTGATTTTCATAGAAAACCAATACCATTTTTACGATATGGAATAAATTCCAGTAATTTCCAGAATCTGTTACACTACAAATATAAAGTATATAAATAATCGTAACCAGGAAAAACGTACAAAAATTTTGTCCGTTTACGAAATGCGTACCTCACCAATCTGTTTGCAATACTCCGATCGACGCAAAGCCAATACTGGAAATGACCGAGTCACAGAAAAATACTGTTCTGTATATGTACAAATCCAGTAAAGGTATTCTTTTGAAAATGCATACACATCTTCGTGACATCTGTGAGATAGGGAAGAATGAACTGCTCTAATTGCTTCCTACATCTATAAGGAAAGTTTACTTCTCCCGTGCTTGGCTACTTGGATTAAAATTCTTTATTATCACTTTTTTGCAGTTGCAATGGTGATGAATAGCTAATTGTATTAGAAGTATAACATAGCCGTATAGCCCACCAATCAGATTGCAGGGATTGACTTAAGACCCGCCCCTGACCCCGAAAGGGGTGGGGCTTAAGTCAATCCAGTTAACCTGATTGGTGTGCTATACGGCTGTTTAAATGCCCCTCCTTTCAACCTAGTAATTCATGGATACTTTTAATGGTACTGGAGGCCTCATGCTCTCCACGTATAAAAAAAATTATATGGGCGACAAGTACATCCCAGGCTCACTTCCTAAGGAGCTAACTGATACAGAAATCGACGAAACACTAGACTTGCGACTCCCCGAAGTCATCGTTCCAAGTGCTGGAAACAACGAAGGACTTTTCTTCTTATCAGTGCGTCTTTCGAGTCCATGCTTGTGTCTATAATAGCTGCTCAAACTCGACGCTAGATGCGATGCCATGCTGGACCGCGTGGAGGAAAAACCGCACCACGGATCATCTCCGAAGTCGAGGTTGAGCTTGAGGAGTTCGTGCGGCTGAGCCAAGATGGCGTTCGTGAGTCCGCGGCTTTTCATGCGATTGGATATGGGAAGATTGAGCGGTAACTGAAGTGGCACAGGTTCATGCACGGTCAAGGCACAAAAGGGCGTTCCGTTGCGAACATGTTCTTTCATTCGGTTCAAATACGCCAATTTATCGCACTTTAATGAGTGTACTGGAACCAAATCAACGGGAGGCGGATCCGTAAACGGCGAATCGTTTTCCCACTCGTAAACGCTTCCTAGACACGCCTCCTTCGCTACCTCTTGGATCTTCGACGCTAAAGACGCTAGCGATGCTTTCTCCGCGTCGTTTTTCTTAAGATTCTCTTCCAGTTTCTTACGAAATCGCAGGTCGAAGAGATCCTTACCTTCTGGGGTTGGTTTTGAGGACTGGATCGAAGTTAGAAGCCTCGAAAAGACTTGGGATTCCTCCGGAGCTGGGATGTCGTAGAAATTCTCGGTGAAGTACGTCGGGATCTCGACTTCGCTGACGTATTTAACTTGTGACGTTGACTCGGACTCGTCTTCGACAAAATCCTCGCATTCTTTGGCATCAGACGCAGGAACCAGACTGCTCTTCACATCCGCCACGTAGTCGCAACAAACGGCGAAAAGACGGCCAGGAACTTGACGGTGGATGACAAGAGGAATTTGCGCGAACTCAATCCTTTTGCCCAGCATTCCAAACACTGGGAAGTAGAGCGGGACGCAATGCAAACATAACTCGTGCTGCAAGTCCCACAGTCGCAATTCCTTGATCCCCTCACCCACAAAAAATAAGAGAAAAAAGGGAAACAAACGGTATCACTTTAATTTGATCAGTACAGTTTTTATACACTTTTTTACATTTGTATACAACTCGCATTCTTACCGCTCGTTCGCATACGCTCACTAAGAAGTTTTCCTTGACGATTAGCAGACCAACTATGGGACTAGTGTGCCCTTTCAAACTCGCCAGAGGCTTAGACGAAACCACCCACGTCCATAAGTGAACAGTGCCATCTGGGCGTCCAGTGGCAACCACGCCATTGATGGGATCAGCTTCAAAGCATAGGATACCCTGTTGCATTTGGGGCAAAGGGAAGAATATGGGCATGAATAAGAGATTTTAAACACTTTAACAATGAACTCGGGCTTGGGTGGAGAAGGATTTTCAACACTCAATAGAGAAGGTGGACTAAGTTGCTCTTTTCTAAAGTAAAAATCTCAAAGCAAATGATGGACCTTATATCCCGTGGAGTTTGACATTTCCATGATGTCAATATGGCTTTTAGAAACGTAAGCCCCAACAATGAATACAGCTAGAAGCTTTTAAATTTGTTTAAAACTTACTCTTCTTCATACAAAATAATAATAATAATAGTCTGGAATACTCCAACAATGAACTCCTAGTTGGCTGGGCAAGTAGCCTACACCCCAACAATGAACTCCAAACTTTCCTGGGAAATTACTCCAACAATGAATAAAAAGAACTTTTTCGAATCACTTTCGCATTTAATAGTGAAACGCGAATAGCGACAGTGTTTACTTTACTACAAAGTTTTATAACATTAAATATAAAACACAAAATTGTATGTTAAAAGTTTTAAACGTTTGCAGGTTAACTACCCCAGACTAGATGCTAAAAGGAAAAAAGGGAATAAATACGTGCTGGACTAAAAGAATGATTCTTGGCGTCATCGCAATCCTTTGTTATTCACCGTGACAAAGAAGAACTTACGTTAGTTTCGCGGCACGGGATTCCTGTGAAAGTGTGCAAAAACCATGGGAATACAGGCGATTATGAACTGCTGTAGACGCTCTCCACTTTGGTGAAAAAGAACTCTAGTATTACAGACATTCCATCACGGTTAAAGCATGAAAGATTCAACTCTTATTAAACCCAATTATATGACATCTAAGTTGACAATGAATGCTGCATTCTTAGCAGATACACCCTATCATTAACCCGCTTTAGAGCTTGTTTACTACCCTTTCAATCAGATCTGCTCCTCATACTCCGTCACGATGAGACTACGCATTCAGGCCCCTTGCCTCACTTATCCCTTCTATGCTTCTCGTAACATTACCATATAGAGGCAATAAATGGAATAAATGTACCTTAATGTTACAGTATAATACTGTTTCCCAGGTAAATCTGATTTATTATATAGACCCTAATTTTGCAATAATCAGCCACTTAATGGATGCTAAGATGTTACGTTACGTTTAGTGAATCATTTTAGAGTTGCAATAATTGCATCCTGTAATACACCTAACATCCTGTCACTCTCTATACGGTGATGTAGCTGTTTGCTCGTGCGGTTCCTTGCCCCGCATCCTAATCACTCATCTTGCCCATCCCATCTAATTAGCACACGTCATGGTCTGTACCTATGTTATATCCATGATTGGAGTTCTGTTCTGCTACATAACATCGGAAAGCTTGCTTGTAAACTAAAAACTGTAAGGTAAACCTGCGCTTGAGGGAAAGTTGAATAGTGACATTGAATCCACTTTACCTGCGGTAAGGTGAAGAAGTACGGAGGATGTTCGGCATGGATATGTCTAATCGCTAGAGCCAAACGGGGATTTCGGCTACAAGAGTAAATGAAGCGTAAATCTGGTGAAATGGAAACTTGCAAAACAGGTCTTTTGTGCGAAACCGGAAGCACGAGTAAGGAAATTAGCCCTGCTTGTAGTTGCAGCTCCTGCATGAACACATAATGAATGCCTTTAGATTTCCTAGAAGGAAGAGTGAATAACATAATTATAATTCTTACTTTCCAAAACACTTTTTGTACTCGTTCAGCTTCCCTGTTTTTAAACAAGGACTGGGAAGCTTGTAAGAACCGGAGGACCAAGACATCGCCTCCATCATCTCCCACACATAACATGGGTTCCGTGGTTTCATTTCCGGGCGCGTAGGCTAATGAAATGGGGATATCTTTCATGCCGTAGACTCTGAATCGTTCAGCGTGAGGCGCAACCACAGTGGTGTAAAAGTGAAGCGCCCGGTTACTGGTAGCGACCACCAAAGTCCGGCAATCCGGCATGTACAAAGCATCGGTGACCCAGCCGCGGTGCGATCTCGAGGAACGGATAGAAGCAGTGGTGCTATCGGTGTTGCCATCTAGGTTCACCGAGTAGGCCGAGCGAAGAACAAATTTCCCGTCGTAGAGCCCCACGCGCCCACGCTGGGAGACGGCGATGAATGCATACGACTTCTTGTGAACAGGCAGTAGCCTTACTATCTTTTCCCTCTTACATAGCAAAATTAGCTAATTAACTTCTCAAATACATTCTAAATTTAACTGTACAATAGATTCACCATGTTTTCCTTACCTTGGCGTGAACTAGTGGATTACAGTTTTGTCGCTCTAGAGTTAAACCTCCGTCCATGTTTACGCTTTATGTGCTACTATACTTGTTCCCGTCGTTAGGTAAACAATGGCTAGCAACCAACTGTAACTTGCGATCAATACAATACAGTGATATCAGCTCAAATAGTACCTTAAATTCGTTGTTTTACATTTTTGTTGACATATTTTGGGCGCGCAAAGCTGCCAGGGATGCTATGACCACATGTTTTTATTCATTGTTGGCCATTTCGGAAAAGGTGCGCAATAGACCGTCTGCCCAGCTCCGCCGGCTCTGATGACAGCCTAAAAGGGTACATTTAGGATTACCGTTAACGTGCAAAGCAACTGTTAAATCACGGTTGACACACTAAATTTTGATCGGTAATTTGTAACGAATGATAAGATTTTCACTAGGAATATTTATTGGAATTTTAAATTGCAGTCTACAGAACGTCGAGCACAGGAAGCTACCTTTGAAAGGGATAATTTACCCAAACCAGAAACCACTAAATCCTTTCCGACCTGAAAGTGAAATACACGATGGAACAAATTGAAGCTTGTAGTTTTTAATGAAGCGTGAAACGAGGAGAACCTCTTCTTAAAAAGAGTTTCATTTTTCCGAAAGGCTCTTCGCTATTGAATTTTTATTTTTTAAAGAAACAAAAAGGATCTAAGCCGTTGAATAAAATATACTAAAAGCGAGAGGCAGGTTGAAAGGTCCCAATATTGGATGCTATAATTCGTGTGGTTATCTTGATAATAACCTGCCAGTCCGCATGTTTGCAAGCATGTTCACGGTTAATATGGTAATAGTCACGCCTGTCAACTAGGGTCCGCTTGTTGGGACTTGTTGGGATCTGTAAGCCGAGCCAGTTCATTGAAAAGTTAAGGCCTTATATCTATACTTCCACGTATTCGAAAGGTTTTTGGAAAAATCTGTCTGGGCTGTTGCATAGACTGCATCTAGTTTAATGCAGTGGAAGTAAAATGGTCGACAGTTTTGTCTGGTAACAAAATTCCACGCTTTAAACCAACCTTTCCCCCTCCCTTTTCTTTGCTTTATGTTCTCCTCTATTCCACTTAACAGGCCCGAACCTGTCCCCGAGCTTCTTTACCTTTTCTCCTAATATTCTCAAACTCTGGAAGTTGCCCTCCCCTCTTCCTTTTTGCGTCCGAAAGTAAGGATAAGTTATCGGCGTTACATCGTGCGGTAAGACGCATGTCGAGGCCAAAAGGTTGGTAACGGCCCCCTAAACTAAGAACGAAAGACACTTGCGTATATACGAACGAACCTCAGCCAAAACTACCGGTACGTGAGCCGGCATGGAATTGACGTATCAGCCATGCTTTAGCCACAAGGTTTGCCTTTACCATCATGACACATGAAAGGCTCTTACACCCTCCCTTTCATTACGCATTGGGGCCGGATTTTTTTACCTTCACAAGCTCAAATCCTTAAAGTCTTACCGACAAACTTTCAAACCCTTATTCACAAGGTTCGCGTCACGAAACCTAAAGATCTTTTTGAGCGTCTGGAGCGAACAGCACGTTCACTACGTCCCGGCTGACGCCATGGCGAATCGAACGCTGGAGTCCCCCCTTCTCATTCTCCTTACAGACGCAGAAAATTAGACACACAATAGCAATTTGACCTCCTGTCCCAAATGGTCCATTTAAGCAGAGGCTCATGCTCGCTCAGCAGCAGCCAACAGATACACATGTCCTAGAGCACAATAACAAACAGTAAACCAGCTGCCGTCCATAAGACGCAGTGTAGGGAAGGTAAGACGGTCAGAGGACAACATGGCGCGTGGTGAGCATTCGGCAAGGATTTCATTAAACGTATAAGCGTCAACAATGAACCGGCTGACCTTTTTTTCCTCTTCACCTTTTAACGCCTTGACCCGGGATCTGGTGCCCATATGGCACAGCGACCCCCTTGGGTTGACGGACCGAAGGAGGACCGAGGGAGGACCGAGGGAGGGCGCCAAAATAGCTGGGTTTTATAGGGCTTCTATGAAGTAGCACGTGCATAAAAGGGACACAAGAGGGGTGAGACTTGGAAGTGGGAACCCCTTTGTGAACGGAAAACGAAAAAGAACACCCAACCCAAGATTTTCAGCCAGCGACCACGGCGCGAGTAAAGCACAGCAGCCACGATGGAATGCAGCCCGGCCTGCTGTTGAAGGACCCCAAGCAGAAGGAACACAGCCAGCACCTGGAGTGCGGTGCGGCGGCCTTCGTCTCATACTCATAGAAAAACCAGCAGCTGCCAAACTTATACCAATCGTCCATTCAATTAATAACATAATCCGCTCAGATCTAAGCCAATCCACCCGGGCCTGACGGTAGGACGCATCACAAAGCAAATTACCCGCTTGGAGCAACGTTTATGCCCTTCGTATCATTCAAACAAGTATTCAGAGTCTGAATAGCGAAAAATAACTTCGAATTCATATAATGCTTCCAGATCTCCTCACGAAGTCCACTTTCTTTCCCTTTCTCACGACTTCCGTAGGCGCAATACTTGATTCGATGTATTCAAAATATTCAATGGTATTGGACATCCGAAGCTAGATATCTATTTCATCGGGACCACAAGACAAGTCTGTGAGATACTGGTCACTAATCAACGTTAAAACACCGTCTGACACGACGTTCGGATCGATGGCAGACATTGATTACTCCGAGTACCAACTCCTCTCTAACCGAAATCCTAATCTGAGAATCAACTTTGCAGATACGATTGATTTCAACTAGTGGCCTAGACGGTGCAATCTTCTTATTGGAGATCCTCCACTAATGGGCTTTCTTTTCTACTTGATGCCTGACGACGATTAGGTACTATCGGCACCATCAAAACGTTCACCTCCAAAACGTACATCCAGTCAATACCACAGTATACTGCGGTACATCATATAAACTAACGATCTAAACCCTTAAGGTTTCGTGAACGTGACGTTCTTTAGACTCGGCCGAGATACTAGTGTCGACAAAGGACAGTAGGAATCTAGGAAAGTATGACACATCAAAAATTGGGTCCGGCCAGACGATTCTTCCAGGGAACCCAGGTAGTCTCCGTAGTTCGTATACAAGGGTGGACGGGGTCTCCACAAAGCTTCAAAGAGAAACCGCCCCTCTAATTCACTCACCTTTTGTAAAGAAAAAGTCGGGAGGTTGGTTAGGGGTTCTTTCTGGGTGTCAAAACGCTTGGTTATATGTATAGTATAGTACAGTCCAAGATATGTAGTTTGCTTTCATAGTCCCAAGGTTTCGTCTTAAAAACGTATACGAAAGCCTCTGTGCGCATTAGTTTTTGTTAAGTTGGTGGCTGTGGGTAGTTTCATGCTCCTTTTAATCTTCTTGAAGGATTTGGTTGGTTGGTTTGGTTTGGTTGGGGGGGAATGAATTGTCGTCCAAAAATGTCCCTCGTCTTTAACAATGCCGGCTTTTCACACGAAAGAGAAACGGCCTCCGTATATATATATATATAGATAGATAGATAGATAGGTACATAATGTATCCAGAGCCCCCCAAAAAGGTCCCTTTACACTTATCACACGTCTCAATACCATTTCAATAGCCCCGACGTGTTGGAATGCGACCCGCCTTGTATCAACATGCCTCATGTAACCAACGCACTTAAAAGCGAACCGATCCATCGTCGTTGCCGACCAAAAGTCCTGAAAACTGGATTTCTCGCTGATCTATTAAGATGATACCTTTTTAAACTACCAAAAACATAGTACTTGCTTCCTGTAACTAGCAGTCGACGTCAACGTTTAACATGTTGTCTGGAGAATAACACTTTCCAAAACACTCACAAAAAAGTAAATACCCGTACACACAAAAAGTGGACAACTGGCCAGGAAACCAATTCCGGACACGGACACAACCCAAACAGTTAAGAAGGGACTCCCCTCTCTTCTCCTCCGGTTTCTTTACTTGATTGGAGGTTGTAAAATCTAGCCATCTTGTCGATGGCCTCACCTGGACAACTGCTGCCGCTGTTTTTGCTTTATTTCACAGTTAGTAAGCCAGAGTTGTTAAAGTATTCTACTCTACGGCGCAGAACGAGCTCGAGTTGAGCTGAACCAACAAAAAGCGAGACGAGACGCCGGTCACAAAAACAAGAGAGCACGTGATCACTTCCAAGCGCGCAATAGCCTTTTAAAGAGTTTTCATTGTTGACGAGGCGGTACATATAGCTTGGGAGGGAGGTTTGAAACCATTATTACCGCGAGTCGAGGAATTGATAGCAAGTTCCAGAGCACGTGATCACTTCTAAGCGCGAGTTTTCATTCTTGACGTAGGGGTATACGTATATACGTATATCATTCGGGAGGGAAGTTTGAAACCGTTAGTACCGCGACTAGAGCGAGTTCTTTCGTAGTTCTTCGAGGAGTTCCTTGAGGTGGTTCCTCGGGAGAGTTCCTAGGTAGTTCTTCGAGGAAGTTCATCAAGGTAGTTCTTCGAGGGAGTTCCTCGACGTAGTTCTTCGAGGGAATTCCTCAAGAGAGTTCTTCGATCAAATTCTTCGATGGAGTTCTTCGATAAAATTCTTCGATGGAGTTCTTCGAGGCAGTTCTTCGAGAGAGTTCCTAGGTAGTTCTTCGAGGGAGTTCCTCGACGTAGTTCTTCGAGGGAATTCCTCAAGAGAGTTCTTCGATCATATTCTTCAATGGAGTTCTTCGATAAAATTCTTCGATGGAGTTCTTCGAGGCAGTTCTTCGAGAGAGTTCCTAGGTAGTTTTTCGAGGGAGTTCCTCGACGTAGTTCTTCGAGGGAATTCCTCAAGAGAGTTCTTCGATCATATTCTTCAATGGAGTTCTTCGATAAAATTCTTCGATGGAGTTCTTCGAGGCAGTTCTTCGAGAGAGTTCCTAGGTAGTTCTTCGAGGGAGTTCCTCAAGAGAGTTTTTCAATCAAATTCTTCGATGGAGTTCTTCCAGGCAATTCTTCGAGAGAGTTCCTAGGTAGTTCTTCGAGGGAGTTCCTCGACGTAGTTCTTCGATCGAGTTCTTCGAAGAAGTTCCTCGAAGGAGTTCTTCGAGTGAGTTCTTCGAGAGAGTTTCTACGTAGTTCTTCGAGGGAGTTCCTCAAGAGAGTTTTTCAATCGAATTCTTCGAGAGAGTTCGTAGGTAGTTCTTCGAGGGAATTCCTCGACGTAGTTCTTCGATCGAGTTCTTCGAAGAAGTTCATTGAAGGAGTTCTTCGAGAGAGTTCCTAGGTATAGTTCTTCGAAGGAGTTCCTCGACGTAATTCTTCGATCGAGTTCTTCGAAGAAGTTCCTCGAAGAAGTTCCTCGGGGGAGTTCTTAGGTAGCGAGTTCAGGAGCACATGATTACTTCCAAGAGCGCATTGGCACTTTTAAAGCGTTTGCATTGTCGACGAGGGGGGTATATATGTATATAATTCGGGAGGGAGGTTTTGGAACCGTTAGTAATTGCGGGTCGAGGAATTTGGTAGCGAGTTTCAGACATGTTTATTCGCACGGGACTTTTTTTTCTTTATTTATTTTTCACTGCTGACTGTTGTTGGCCTTTGGCCCCTCACGTCCCGAGCGAGGCATTGTTATCAAGCATTGACATCAACCTGTTGCTTTTGGCTTGTGTTGTCTCTGTACCCTGATTACCACGATAGCCACGACTGACTGGCGACTCGAGAGAGGCCCATTGGTTCCAAGCATTAGACATCGCGTTATCATCGCTGGAACTAGTGGAACCAGTGGAAACGTGGTGGAACCCGTCTCCTTCCGAGTCAAAACTTTTGACGTTTTCTGATACGGTTGGCATTCCATCCACCACTAGAAGGGGTGCGATGTTAAGCATCACAATAAGTCAAATAAAACCCAAAGAAGCTCAGGCGTTTTACCACGTTTTACTGTAGATGTGGAAACGCCTTTTCATGTCCTTAACTCATCTTTTCTTCGTCCGTCAATCTTTCAGGCCACTAATAACACAATTGGTAAAGCTTTTCCTTTGAGTCCTTTCGTGGGTTCTTCGCTCTTCCTGATCTTTCCGAAAGCTTTCCCGACCACGAAAACCGATATTAGCCCTCTAAGCTTCGAAAGCTAAAAAGGGTGGAGTTGGATGGAGACCTCCCAGAAATTATCTGGAACAAGACGTACCTGTCAAATTTCCTCCCACCCCCCGCCATCCCAATAGCAACGTCTCCTTTTTTGTTGGGTTCCGAGCTCGTGAAGAGCTCGTTTAGTGACGAAGAGACACTTTCCAAGCCCTTTCCACAAGAAATTCTAGATACCCCACCGAAAGGTTCAACGCGCCTACCACCTACCACCCTCAGCATCACCATCATCATCAAACGCAGGCGAGCAAGTTAGAAAGAAGATGTTCGGGGAAGGTTTCGGTTCAGTTTGCGGGTCATTTGCCAGACTTTTCGTCGACCGGTCGAGACCGGCACAATCAAGGGGGAAACCAAGGAAAGAATGAAGCCAAAGAGAGAAAGAGAGACCCACTGGCCGTCAAGTTAGTTAAACCTAGCCAGGAATTCCACAGCCTTCGAGAGAGGGACACAGGAAGTTGGGGGTAAAAGTGAGCGGCTTCTAGAAACCTGAAACAAGGGGCACAAGAAGGCTGAGTTTCAGGCTACTAGGCTTCAGTTCCTTACGGTTTGCAAGTTTGGGTTATGGTAGTGTTCGAGTTCAAGAAGCTTCAACCCAAGAAACCTTTGCCCCCTTACCACCCTCGACCAGGGAGCATCACCGTTTTAGGCTACTGAAGGACCCAATCTATTTTCCATTCATTAGCTCTAAATATTGCCCAGTCCCTGAGCGGAAGTCGTTTCGGAAAGAAACTCTTAAGTTTTGCTAAAAAAAAATCCCAAGTTGAAAAGTGGCCTACTGGTATAATGAACCCCCCTGCCACCGCTTGGTTGATTTCCAAAAACCTTAAAGGGGGGGTTCCTGTCTAATAAATTTAACCCATTTGGAAACAGTACTGTAACAAGATTTACCTCATCAATGAACACTTCTATTACCTTGAAGCTAAGGCAATTTTTAAAGCCACTTCACGGGTTACAGTTAGAGCATTTCATCATTGTCCTTAAAGGGGCTCAGATGTAAAAGTTAAATCAACTAGTCCCAAAATGTAAACAATGCCGAAATTTTACCCTCAGTCCAAAGTGCAGTTCACCTCGACCCTCCCTGGATTTTAAAAAAATTCTACGCGCCGTAGTTGCTGAATAGTTCACGATTGAAAACCTTGGCGCTTTATGGTCAAGCCCTGCGACCGAGGTCGGAGCCCCCGTAGCGCTTGCTCGGCATAACGTCATACTTTGTTTTGGTACTAGGGTCGTAAACGCTGCGTCGTATATTGTAATCGTAGCTTCCAGCTTGCGATGTCGACACTGCCTGTATAATTTCCTTCAAAATTCCAGGAAGGAATCCGAAATTTATGGTAATGAATTTACTACTTCAAAGAATGCATCGAAGGAAACATTCTTTATGACACCTTAACCCTGTGAACCTATGGCTGGACTATGATGTCACAAGGTGCGGTATGATGCAGGGAAGATTTTTTACAAGTTGGAAGACGGAGAAAGAGAGAACCTTCGAGACATGACACTGACAGTGAAGTGGCGGAAGGTGGATGATTGTCGTGGGAAGCTGAGCACGCAGGAAGCAACAGACTGTGCATGCTCATGAGTAACGCTCCAGCACAGGAAGAAGCTACTGGAATTAATGATCCTCCTCATTACGAGAACCCAGTTTACCTGTCCCAGCGCACCTTCCACCTGACTCTTCAATCCCTCTCTTGCCCTTCAAAAACTAACAAAAAACACACCATTCCCTGCAATTTGTAATCCAACTGTATACTCCTTATTAGCGTCCCTTCTGTCCCTACCAAGATTTATAAGACGTCCCCTTTTCCAGACGATGGACTATTTTTTCTAACTACGCTTCCCAAAGATGGACTATTTTTTTCTAACTTTCGTTCCAAAAACTCCGGCACGTATTAAAGAAACATGCCAAGCGTCCATTCATCGGAAACATTTAGTCGTGCGTAGCGGGGATAAAAACGTCCGCCAAAAAGCCAAAAACAAGGCTCCGTGCTGTCGCGTCCCCGAGTTACAATCCTTCTCAAAGTTATCAGCCTAATAATACTTTGTTTGGCCCCAAGAATCGAGAACAAAAGCTCGTCTGGGACACTTCAACTAGCCTCAACCAAACACCACCCCTTTAACGAACCCAATTTTCTTAAAAACTATACAAAGTCCAAACGATGTTCTAAGGTACCCTCTACCACCTCTCCTAAGCCTCAACGGACGATACGGGTGATACGGACAACGGACGGTTGCCCATCGTGAGGGCGCACTAAGAGGTGCTAAAGGGGGACGCGAGTCGCGCGGTTCGAACGTCATGATTCATCACATTCCTGGCGTTTACTTCGGCGTGAATGTCAGGACTGGCTGGTGGAAGCGACCGAAGACAAAAAAGTTTGTTTTTACTACTCCGAACCCGTTGTGAACCGTGAGAAATCTCGGCTTTTTAAACCTATTACCTCTGCCTATTTACTTAAAATCACTACATACGGGACCACTTTGCGCAGGACCTTCCTTCCTAAAGTTTTCCAAGTTCCAAGCGAAGATTCTAGGGGTCCCGAAAGGTTCCAAGAGGTCAAATGTCGAAGCGAATGGGATCATTTGTTTGTCATCCATCTTAACCAGGTATGGAACCTATCATCAAACTTCCTGCCTTCCTCCCACCGCGTAGGGTTTTGTCTCAAGTCGGTCTCAACCCGTATAAGCCGTGTGTTAAGCCTGACAACAAAACGTCTTTAAGGACTTGTCGTATGCCTTGCTGTTTGAGGTTGGCCTGCAGCGGTTTTCCAATATCGAAAATTGAAATAACCCGTCTTGCGTTACTGGAATGCGAAACTTCCGTCGAATCTTTCTGGGATGGAGACAAGAGACCCCCCTTTAGGATCTCACGCTTTTGGGGGGAAGATCCTTTTACAGGAGCCACGCTGCAGCACAGTTTCTAATCTCAGTCGTAAAATTGGCCGCGCAAATTAGAAAAACACCGTTGTGGGGGGGAAGCATCAAGACCGCCTCGTTTGGCAGGTAAAAAGAAACTCAAGAGTGTCGTGTATTAAGCACGAAGGAAAGGGACGTTAAAAGCTTCGTGTATATTTTGGGAAATCAAGCCGACCTTTTTCCTTTTAATTAAATATTTCCGAGATAAAACACGACTCTGTAATTACAAGATTAACCCGTGACGCCACCTTCCAGATCTAAGCGTGCACTACTTTTCCTGACTTACAACCTTTCCTCTCTCTGTCTGTAACTGTCTGTCGCACCTGTCTAGTTGAAGAATAATTAGAAACGCTATAAAATAAAAAATATAATTTTGAGGAATTCTAGAACAGACTTGGAAGACGCAGGCATACCAAAGGGTTTTAGGGTAGAAATTTGGAAAATTACAAAGCGTTACTAACGGTATCACATCCACTTGAAGTTGCGTACTGAAGTCTATGCAAAGAGGCTTGGCAGAAGTAGAAACGCTAAAAGAGAACAAAATATTTTTTTAGGAATTCTAGAAATGGACGTAGAAGATGCAGGGATACCACGGATTGTAGGGTCAAAATTTGGGAAATTACAAAGCGTTATTAACGGTAGCACATCCATTTGAAGTTGCGTATAGAAGTCTATGCAAAGAGGCTTGGCAGAAGTAGAAACGCTAAAAGAGAACAAAATAATTTTGTAGGAATTCTAGAAATGGACGTAGAAGATACAGGCATATCAAGGGGTTGTAGGGTCAAAATTTGAAAAATTACAAAGCGTTACTAACGGTAGCACATCCACTTGAAGTTGCGTACTTACGCCTATATGCAAAGAGGCTTAGCAGAAGTAGAAACGCTATAAGAGAACAAAATAATTTTTTAGAAATTCTAGAAATGGATGTAAAAGATGCAGCCATATCAAAACATGGGTTGTAGGGTCAAAATTGGGTAAATTACAAAGCGTTATTAACGGTAGCACATCCACTTGAAGTCGCGCCCTTACGCCTCTGCGCAGAGGCTTCACTTGCTTGTTGTCCTACGCCCCTGAGCGCTTGGGTTTTGGTACTTTAGAGGGTTTATATGAGCTAAATATAGTACTAAAACTGCCTAAGTTGACTCTGTAACTACTTAATTCGAAATCTTAACTATATCTATATCTACCGTATTATATCGTTAGGGGTCCTCAACTTGCTAGGAAGATCCCCAAAGCCTTGAGGCAGCAGAATTGGGAGTTCGAAGACAGACTAAAAACTGCTTCGTTTTAATTTTCAAAAAATTTCCAAAAATACTTAACAAATGCTCGATATCTAAAGAACCTATTACCAAAATCCTAAAAATTAGAACGGAATAGCGGCGCTTAAACCAGTGGTTGAAGTTGGGTGACTAGCCGTGCCGTTCGGTCTGACGCCACTTCGACGAAGTCAACTTGTATATAGTCAAATACTCGGTAAATTCAAGCCAAAGTTATCCCAAAATTACCCGCATTATCCACATGATGTCAGCTTCGCGTTTCACTCCGTAAGATCCCTTGATTTCCTGCTGTCATCATTTTTCGATTAAGGCAAACTTAACCCAGCACGTCCACTTCAAGGTAAACTTACCTTCGGCTTCTTAAACTCAACTACAGGAACGAATCTCCACCAAACCGTGATAACTCTATACTCCATAAGCCTCCCCCTTCTCCCAAGAAACCAACTGCAAAGGAGACGTTTCACACCATTATAGCAGCGATTTTCATTGAACACGACCTTTTGGTGCGGCCATACGTGACACTTTATCGTGCATCACACATCAGCAAGGTGCGGGGGCCCCGTAGCGCCGAAGGGAAGTGGTCGACATTTGGAGCACTTAATATCTCTCAGAAAACCTTCTCCCAAACGTAAATTACCTCTCTTTCTCTCTCTACTATCTACCTCTAATGTTTGCTATGGATAATTCTATACTTGTACGGATTTTTTCATTATTCTCGAAACTCGCCAACAGTGGGCAATTGAGAAGCTAGGCTTGGCTGCGCTTGCCATTTCTCGTTAGTTGTGCTCAACTGCCCAATCGGAACGAACCCAACAATGAAAACCTTACCACCTACGTGAACACCAAAAAGACATCTATCTTGAAGGTCGGATATACGGATACGAAAACATTACTGTGAGGTTAAATTAACTTTGTCACTTTGGGTTTAAAGAGGGTTGTAAGAGGCTACTCTTTAAACCCAACTACTAGATTAAAACGAACAAAAAACGGATCTAGACTTCCTTAAGTAATTGGTCCATTAGGTTAAACCCTGTATGTCCGCCTGGAACAATGAAAAAAAGGAGCTAAATTTGGGTGCGTGTGTTAACAGAGCCAGCGTGCTCCCCGTGGTAAAGTTGGGACTTGGCTTGGTTCCCCTAGGCCGGTCATGTGAATGAAATGGTCAAGGGAAGATGGTCATTCACAAGCTTCGGCAAAGTCGACACAGCCACTGGGCAATGGGTGAAGGTATATACACTACCTCCTCCTCAAGATATACACTACCTCCTCCTTATAAGGAGGAAGAGGATGGACCCCCTTTTTCGGTGGGTTTTGAAGCCCCAGAAGGCTTCACGACGGGGAGGTAAAAGTTACTTTTACTACGCGCACCTTTTGCCTCATTTACAGTTTTAGAGCCCAACGAAAGCCGAGAAGTCGCTCTTGTGGAGCAAAAGCGAGTGACGGCCGCTCGTGACGAACCAGTTGGCAGTCAGCCCTACCAGTAGAAGGTAACACAGTGAGTTACCTTTAGTACGTACTGTTTTGGATGTGTTAGACCCAGTACGTTTCGAAACGGTAGTCAAACCTGTGCGGGATTTCCCATTGCTAACTTACACGAATTTTGATTTGGCTGGGAGTCAATACAACAGTTTTTCCCCAAAGTGATTCACCAGATAAATTTGATAAATTTCAACATTGAATTGACAACAGTACAGTTTGGAAATCGAAGCTTGGGGAACCGGAACTTTCGTTTGTCATCGGTGGAATGCGGAGGTATTGCTCCATGGATTCCAGGATTATACTCTTAGTGTCGGCCATGGTTGTAAGTCAAGGTAAGACCACATCTTCCTAAACCTTAATGTTGTACTGTAATACACTGTACTGCAGTACGGTACGTCCTTTCGGTTAACCTTAATATCCATAAGGAACCCTAAGAACGAAATTAAAATTGCTAATTTCTCGCGGTCCGGAATTTGTAATTCCGATCAAGGGGTCCGGTTTGTTTATGCAAAAGAGTCAAGAGTCATTCAGTCCTGCCTTGTCCTTCAGACATTCCTGTGCAAAATAGGGAACAAGAATAACTTTCTTCCGTAGGATTTTTCGAGGGAACTTCTTTCTTCTCGAAAATTCGTTTTTCGAAAATCCGTTTTTCGAAAATGCCTTGTTCCGAACATGACCAATAGGTTCCAAATGCCCCTATGTCGTGCAATACGTACTGTACAGTACTCTAAAGAGGTTAACCGTACGTACTGTACAGTCCTACTAGCTATTTTGACTTCTTTAACCTCTTCAGAAGTATCTTTGCGTGTAATCGTACTCGAGTGACAAAAAGTTGTCGATCTTTTCCATAAGCAGTGCAAGTTCGATCTATTCTAGAAGTTCGTTGCCGTACCCCCACAGGAAAAAGAAAATGGTCCAAGTTGCTCTTTATACAACTCACTTAGAGGCTATCGGCTCTCTCTCCAATATCGTAAAGCCGTTGTTATTTGTGGAAAGTTTGTTCTTGTTTAATTTTTTTCGGGGGTATCACTGTTTGTGTGTGTGTTGATAAAGCTGGCTTCTTTCCCTACTACTTTTTTAAACACCGTCAAATTGGCAAATTTTTCAAAACAAAACAGACACTAGGGAGCTCGTGTTAGTGGACCGGAAGTTGGGGACTGACCACGTGACTTGCCTCTAGCGGCAATATATAACAATAATAATCTCAAACCTCCGTTGGTTTTTGGGGGCTTTTTGCTGCATGACATATTAATCGTCCGTCACGCAATACAACTTTTCGGCGGAGCATAAAATATGGCGAAAGGTCTGATCTGATTCTTCCCGAGTCGTTTTTTGTTTTACAAATTTTTGGGGCAAAAACTAGGACACACGGATAAGATAGATAGACGTCACTGTCGAGCGGAGAAAGCGAATTTCCGAGAATAAAAACTAAAAACAGTGACTTGGAAAGTACTAGTAACCCCGATAAAAAATAAATTAAAACGAAACTGAATTAAACAGAAATAAAGAATAAATGAAAATAATAAAAAAAGTTTGTTAATAAAAATACGAAAAATATAGTTAGAACGCTTATCGCTCGTAGAACGCAAAGTCGTGAAGGCGTCATGCTACACTTCCCGGTACACCTGCTTACTCCTTTGCCCGTACTTGCCTATCCAAGATCCAATCATTGGAGCACGGCAGGGCACGGCACGTTCTAATCATATTTTGCCTTAACTATCTTCATTTTTTTCCTAACCACACTATTATTTTTGTTGAAAAATGCGCTGAACCATCATTTGCATCTATTAATTTTAAAAAATAAAGAAATACAAAAATAAAGGAATAAGAAAAAAAATATGGGATTTTGGAAAAATTTCTTTACAGTGAATTTGGAAACTGACAAAGATACCTTAGACCTTATTTTCACCTACTTTTGAAAAATAAAATTGGGTGTGTGTACAGTACACAGTACAATACTGTAGTAGTTAGGTACGCATTACAGTTATAATTATTCAAGGTGCTTCACGTTATTGCACTCTAAGTTTTTTAGACCATTATCTCCTGTTCCGAACAATGGCGAATTTTTTGCGCGTGTTTCTATTTTACACCGCAACAAGAGAGAAAAGAGCGATGGAATCGACTTTTACGAGATTTGATTTCTCACGCTCGGGAGCTCAAAAAGTTGGCGCGGAAACGTTCCTTCTCTATAACGGGATGCTAAATTAAAGGAAAGACGGGAAAGCAACAGCAGTAGCAAAATCAAAACCGAGCACGAAAATTTTGACTGTCGAGTTACCAAAATTTGCGGATTTTTTTTCTCTCATAATTTTTGCAAAACACCCTTACACACAATGCTTCCATACCATATACCTACCCCCCCCCCCCAAAAAAAAAAAAAAACTGAGGTCGTTTGTTGGTAATCAAGTACTTTTATCTCCTACCAAACATCTTCTTGCTCAGTCATGTCGTTCGCCTTATCTCTTCCTTGTAATGATATAGTACACACAAAAGGGATGTTTTTACACATTTACAGTAACATTTCCTTTCCGGTCGATTTTAACAATGTTGTTCGGGTTGTGTGATATGTCCTACTCATTGTTGAAGGAAAAAATAAGCTTTCCAATACGGACTGAAGTTTCATGGATTCGCCTATTCATTGTTAGGTTAAGTTGATCTTGCGTTGTCTCATTATTAACGCGGTTTATATCCTTAACACGGAAGGATCCTTCACTATCAAAATTCATTGTTGAAATGTCGACGGTACTGTGCTGTACATTGACATTTGTGAATTTGGTGAATTTGGTGACAACAGTAAATTTGGTCAAGTTCGAAAGTTTCGCGATTGCATCTTCGTATCAGTCGACTTTTGTTTAACCAGCATCACAGTTCATTGTTGACGCACGAGTTCAGTTCCGAAACTGCAGTGTTTCCCCTTTCGAATAGATTTCACTGTTGCTGTGATGCCTTTTTGGTATTTCACTGTTCACCGCATCGCATAAGGTTCCAAAGTTCAAACCTTTGGAATCCCGCCACAACGTCATTGTTCATTGTTGAGTTAACTGCCACGCAGAGCTTCCCAGCAGTTAGTTTGCAATTACTATATAACTGACTTCAATGTCAACAATTCAACGCAGGTCTTTTTTTAAAACATATTTATATGGGAATAAGTAAATGGACCGGCTGAACCACTACTGGACAGGCTGAACGGATCCGTTTTTATTACATCACATCAAACAATCAAGCCTTAAAAATCCAGTTTTTTGGCTTGTTATCGGTGTATTGGGATCTCGATGACGGATCAATGGAAGCGTAACAGAGCCTTTTCGTTTTTTTGTTGTTGTCTTGAACATGGTTCTTATGATAACAATGTCAGGTGGTCAGCGTGAACACATTTTTCACTTGACATGCCGTAGCACCTGTTTCCTGCTAATACCCCTCCCGAAATAGTTAGCCCCTTCCTAATTCTCCCTTTTTCTTTCCAGTTTCCCCTTAATAAACTTTTTTTAATGCAATTGGATATCCGGGGTCGCCAGTTTAAGCTAGTTTATCGCATAGGCTAGAGGCGGGGAAGTTTAAAAGGTAATCCCAAGTGGGTCGCTTTTTAGGAAAAGTAATAAAAACTGTAAACCAAAGTAAGCACAAGACTCCAGTATTGCCCCGGCGACAAGGAATGGCGGGGGGGGGGATGGACATGGAAGTAAAACACGTCAAACGTTATTAAAGTTCGTGGCTCTTTAAAAGCCAATTACGTCCAAGTTTTCCAAAAGAGTTCCTCCTTCGCTCCACGTTATGTTGGGTTGTGTTATGTATGGAGTGGAATGCCTAAAGGAGGGCTTTTGGAGCTTTGCTTCCGGCCAAAAATGCCCGCGGCATGAAGCAATGACCATGAGTATTTAAAAATCCCCCGAGTTTGAGTTTTGGCCCCATTTAAGCTTTAAAAAACAAAAACATGTCCAACCGTTCATTTTCTATTAGATTTCCTTTACTTTAAATCCCAACCTCAATGTCGATTTAAACTGATATTTTTGCTGAAATTTCAGTTAATTTCTTACTTAACTTCAACTCGATTTGTACTTAAATCGATTTTAATCTCTCCTTCAAGTCGCTTCCATTTGCACCTTAATTCAGTTGGATTTTACCCGAATTTACACAGATATTACCCGAGTTTACTTGAATTTTACCTGAATTTATCAACAGGTTCTCCAGTTACGGAACTCGGAGATGAAAACGACATTATTGTTTCAAAACGTTCTCGGAAAACGAATGACAAACGGGTGTCATTTTGAGTTAAAAATTAGTAGTTGGATTGGAAATGCATTAGGTTAGGATAGGATAGGTTAGTTTAGTTAGGTTATTAAGTTAGGTTAGGTTAACGATCGTTAAAACTTGCACTTTCTTTCACTCCACTAGCTAGAAAAAAGAAAAATTCATTGTTGGGCAGTGACACACTAATGTCATTTTTGACTCCGGTCCGGGATACATATTACGTACGCATGTAACTAAATCCGGAGAACGTGTTGGAATTTACTGGAATTCCAAATGAAATTACTTGAATTTCCATTAAGTTTCCATTAAAATTCCGTTTAATTTCCTTGAAAATCGCTTAAGAGGAAATTGGCATGTGATCAAAAGCTCTCGAGTAGTCATAGCGAGTCATAGTCATATAAGAACATTGTTGTCATTCTTGTCGCCGAACCACGAATAGCGAACGTTGAGTCAGCGATTCTAATCTGGGCAATCACAGGCAATCAATTGGGTTTGAAGGTTCCTGGTATGAAATCACTCTACGTGAGTTGCGTTGCAAAATTTGGGAAATTTTGGAAAACTTGCGGGAAGCCATCAAATCCGCGTTATTGCGTTAGTCTATAGTACGGAGCCGGGCAGAAGTATGAGAGAAAGTCCTAACTCAACTTTGGTTGAGCATGGAAGCGCATCTAATCGTTCTCATCCTTCCGCTGTCCCTGAATCCGCACTGCATTAACTTCCTCGACTGGCTAACCCGGGTTTAAAGGAACCATCATCTTCTTGTCTCTCTCCTTCCCCCAATTTTTACCTGCGCTCTGCGCATATATATATCTTTGTGTGTACATGTGTTCTCTACCTGTGTATCCATTCTGTCGGCTTCCATTTGCTGCTCATGGGAATGAGACTTTGAATGAGCTTCCCTTTTTCCGTCTCGAACATAGAAGCATAGGAACATAGGAACGAAAAGGCGATGGATATGCTTGGCTAACCGGGCAAAGCCTTCTTGAGGAGGAGTAGCTCCCCTACCTTTCATTTGGCTGCTTACCTTTCGCTCTGAGAAAACTTGACGGAACTAATAAGAAGCTGCACGAACCCAGGAAACCGTGGAGGGCTAATTATTAGATGCTTCCAAAAAAAAGAAAAAAAATGTCTTATCTAGCGCAAAAGGGGATAGAACCGTAGTTCTAAGTCGAAAAAAAAGGAAAGAACACCCCCCGTTCCCAACTTTGGCGGCAGCAAATAGCCGGAAGGAACACTCTATAATTTACAAAAGGATTTTCCATCAAATCTAGAAAGGAAATGATGACAAGTTCTTCAAGTTCTTCAAAACCCTCAATTTTTTTTTTTTTCATTTTCATTTTCGTTTACAACAGGTTGGGCCTTGTGTTACTTTCCCGCGGAATTCCAGGGCGAATTCCTGACGCAGTCTTCATCACGAACCGGAGCTCAGTCCGGTATGCATGTCCAATATGCTTCGGTGACGGTACTGGCCGAGTCAATACCGGTATGGGGAGTCTGCCATAAGCGTATCGGCAAAAGCGTGTTGCTCATGGATAGGTGAGCACTTTATTTTCTTTTAATATTTTTTTTTTTTTAATTTTTTAATGGTAGTTTTTGAACTGGGAACTTTTCAAATGAACGCGTTCAAGCGTGGACGGCGTTCTGAGTTTTTTTTAGGGTATTGGTTACGAAATTATGTTTTTTTTCCTTCGGCAGAACGGGTGGAACGAACTGCGTCCGTTGCTTCCAACTAACGTTACGGTCACCGAACGTTCTGCAAATTCATACGGAAGGCTTGGACAAGTGCTACACTACCGAAGAGGCCGCCTTAGCCACGTGTCCCACGCCGGATTCCATCGCGAATCGGCAATCCAGGGAAATCATGCTCTACAGTAAGTGGATTTTCGTTTTTCCTTCGAATTTTTCTTTTAGCTTCTGGAACATTGCCGCATAGTTTAAATGTTCATGCATTTCATTGCTGAAGGAAAAGTAAGCTGGTTGAAGTCATAGGTTCATTGTTAGAGTAGGCTGATCTTGCGTTGCCTCATTATTGCCGCATAGTTTAAATGTTCATGCATCTCATTGTTGAAGGAAAAGTAAGCTGGTTGAAGTCATAGGTTCATTGTTAGGGTAGGTTGGTCTTGCGTTGCCTCATTATTAGCGCTGTTTGTATCATTCATACCATACAGAAGGATCCTTCCCTTGAAGAATTCGTTGTTAAAGCGGCGACGTTGAACGTTCACGAATTTCATTATTGAAGGCAAAATAAGCTTTTCAGCACCGGTTGAAGTTTGATAGGTTCATAGATTCATTGTTTGGTTAGGTTGATCTTGCGTTGCCTCGATATTAGCTCTGTTAACATCATTATAAACATCCATAAGTATGCTTGCCTTGAAGAATTCATTGTTAAAGCGTCGATGGTACTGTACTGTACTGTCCAAAAAAATCTACCCAATGGATGCCCTAGAGATCGCTTATCCAATTATTTTTTCTTTGATTTGGGTGCGAAAGAAGGGAATGAAAGAGAAGTTTTAACCCACTGGCCAGCAAAAGTCAAGAAAAAATAATTGGATAAGCGATCTCTAGGGCATCCATTGGGTAGATTTTTTTGGACAGTACAGTACGGTAGGTTTCGTCGCAACAGTGAATTTGCTCAAGTTCGAAAGTTTCGCAACCGCATCTTCATATTAGTCGAGCTTTATTTAATCATGGTTCATTGTTGACGTCAAAGTTTCAGCTCGGAAAGTGTAGTGTTTTCCCTTTAGAATAGATTTCACTGTTGTCCACTGCCGTTTTGGTATTTCATTGTTAACCGCATAAAGTTTCAAGGTTGAAAACCTTTGGTTTCCCGCAGCCAAGTTACTGTTCACTGTTGACGCAAGAGCTTCTCAACAGTTTGCCCGCAATTGTCTAACTGATTTCAGTGTCAACAACTCAATTCGCATCGGTCCCTCATTGTTACCCTTGGCTCTGAATGTTAAAGAACGTTCTCGATCTCAGAGAAACCTCCTTTCTGATTGTCTGCCGTTTACCATTTCACCAATTGTTCGCATTTCGGTTTTATGATGATTTCATTGTTAGAATCCCTGGGCTGTTTTATATGGCTTCCCCGTTTTTGCTGGTTAAAAACGACTTGAAACCTGAACCGTCATGTTAGTGACCTTGTTTTTCCTATGCTGCCAAACAAGTTGTTATAGCTCTCAGTTTTCTTTGTTGACAACTTGCGAAGCGGTTTACGACACTTCCATAAACCTATTTACACCCTATAAGCAAAAACCAAAACAAAAAACACCCCCTTAATGTTTGACGTTCCTTTTGGCTTTGTATTAGAAAACAAAGAGTCTACGGGAGAAGTAGCCATCGCTCAAGAATACTGTCCCATCAATGGACGGTTCCGCTTCACCTACTCATTGAACGACGGTTTGGAGAACTCGATGGAATGCCAAGAACCCGCGTCGGAGTTATCCAACTGTCCCTACGGGTTCGGACTCCATGTTCGATTCCGTCGTTGCTCCTTCGGCGATATGGGTAAGTACTAACCCAAAGTCTTACTCTTCTTAAAACCACTTCTGGAAACCTCATTTGAAACCTCAAACCTCTACCCGATACAGACATCAACTTCCAATGTTTGGGTGACTGGGCCGGTCGTAACGGTGAACGTTACATGGCGCTATTGGACATGCAAGACTCGGCTCTTCCTGGCGCGGAACTGCGACCCAAATATCGTTGTGCGGTAAGTTCGCCAAACCTTCATCCATGGTGTCGCATCAGAATATTACGTTAGAAGAGTGCATGCCCCGAAACATACGAAGCGGGGGGAGGGTGGGAGGGGAAGGGGAGTGGTTTTTTGTCAGAAAGTGTGGAAGTTGGTTGAAATCACCGAGTTTTCTCTTCCGGTCTTTTGGGAGGTTCCTTTCCGAGTGGAATCTCTCTTTCCCGGTCACACATTTCACATTCCGGAGCATAGTTGGAGAGCGCTGGAAATTGGATTTCCCACGATCAACTGACCCGTACCTTCATTAGCGGGCTTTAGGTTCTGTTCTAACAGCTCTCCACTGCGACGCTCGACTCGCCGGGGCTTTCAACACCTCCACATGGATACACAATAGCCTTTTAACGGAAGCGCAAAAGGGGCCTTTTTCGCCAAAAGCAATGGAATTGTTTTAAAAAAAATAATCCCCGAGTCCATGACCGCCCACAGCCAGCCTCTTGATGACAGGTGGCCCTCGGGTTTTATCAAGAGATATGTTCTATCCGCAGTCAACTAACGTTCCCTTCCCTTCTCAAAACAATAGCCAACAGTTGTGTTCCTGTTCTACAATATGTAAAAAAGGGGCCTTTTAAAAGCTAATGGACGGAGAGGGCGACAATTCCGGCTTCCTGCTTCCGGCAGAGTGGACCCAAACATTCCAAATGTCACCATGAGCTTCACTCTAAGCTGTACTTCACTTTTCACTGCAAACTACACGTTTTAATACTTACAAGCCGTAATAGTTTCCTAAAAAGTTTCGATTCCGCAGATTAAAGCTTAAATTCACTCCCGGAATCTCACTGAAGATTGCGATGAAGATTCCGGGAGTGAATTTAAGCTTTAAACTACGGAATCGAACGTTTTAGGAAACCTTTACGGTCTCTAGGTATTAAAGCATTTAGTTACAGTGAAATGTGAAGTGTAGCTTAGAAGTTCATGGTGATTCCGGGCCTTAAACTTGAACTTGGCGTAACCTTCCGTGTGTTCACGTGACGATCCATGCAATTATTTTGGCTTTATTTGTTTGCTAAAGCTATTTCGAGGTTGCAATAAGAGTCGCAATCTTGTCCTTGCACTTCAGAAAGTCTTTGCATTCCATAAAGGTGGAAACAACGCAAGAATCGTTAACTTGGGTTTTTGTTACTGTCCACTGCTACGTCAAATTGAATTAGAAGTAGATGTTAGAATGACTAATTTTGGTATAATAGCGGTTGCATTACCATCTAGAAAGCTTCTCCGACACAAAAGACGTAAAAAGGACTTGTGATATAAAAAGGGAAAACTATTAAGCTTTGTCCATTCATGCCTCCATCGGGGGCTTGTTTTGGTATTAAAGCGAGCCTAGAACATGTTCCGCTAACGGCGCCGCTCCAGGCTTCACTTGCGCAGATGCTAAACGTAACTAATAGCCCCAAACAGAACCCGCGTCTAGCTTTTTGTTCGCTAACTTTGTTTTGATTCGAAGCTGTGTAACTGGAGTTAATTTTAAATGTTTGTTTTGGTTCGAAGCTGTGTTCATGGAGTTTATTTTGAAATGGTGTATATTTTTGCTTGTGATAGGTTTATAAAGAAGAGGCTGGGAGTGGGAAAATTCAACTGGCGTTGTCGAGCGACTCCACATGTCAGAGCGACTTGAAGACCGCGACGGCGGGTTACGAAACATTGGTCCTCACCACCGTCCCGTCACCCAAGTGGCCTCCTCTTGTGGACGCTAGCTCGTGCAGGTAAATAAAGACCAGCTTTTTACACTCCATTCACGAAGGGAACTTTGTGAATTTGTGTCTAGCTTCACCAAAAACTTTGGGGAAGCACCAGACCACAACCCACAACAGAATCTATAGCGTGACTCTGAATGCCCCTTTTGTTTTAGGTTTCCCGATTGGGCTCAGGGCCATTGGCAAAACACTTACATCCATAATGATATGATGGTCTACAAAGACCATCGCAATTTTCGTACTTACACGGCTCGTTGTGTAGAGCAACCCGGCTCTAATGGAAAGCTTATCATTTACGCTCGCACCCAATGGTAATTATCTTAAATCACTGACCTAACATTAAAAGCGCTTTAATGAATTTAATATATATGCGTGAGACCTAACTTACCTTAATATTGTTTCTTAATTATACCTACAGCTATTAAAACTCTCGAGTCATTAAATTTAAATGGCAACACCGTAAAATTCGGCTAATTACGGTTAGAATTACACGTAATTACACTTACTAATTACACCAAGCTTTTAATTTTTAGGTATTAAAAATTTCCAAAATTTTAAAGTTCGCACATTTCATTTTGCAATGTTTTAAACTTTAAGAATTAATATCGCAGTTATGTAACGAAAATAATCATATAAAATAATCATAAAACAATAATATAATATAATAATATGAAATAATATTTTAAGTTGCACGAATTACCTTATAATCGTGTTAATTAAGATTTTTTGTAGTGGCGACGAACTCTACACTTGTATGTGGCTTCAACGAAGGGCAGACAACGTGATCGAGTTCCAATTAGGTAAAGTAAACTTTGAATTTAATGTTTCTTATTTATAAAAATATTTTTCGATTTTGTAGGAATGCAAGCCGCGTTGAATTACAATCATTCCTTATGTCAACACGAGCGGTTTGAGGATCAGGCTTGGATCACGCAAGGAAGTAAGTGCAGTAGACGAAACTCGAGCTCTTAGCGACATCTAACTTTTGTCAATGTAGTTGCGATAGGGCAAGAGGTGTACCAAGAGGAAGCGTGTCCCATATCCGGGGAATACACTGGCGTGATACCGGATGCGATGGGTCTTTGTGCCAAATTGCATTCCGATTGTCGCAATCCGCAGATCATGCTCTTCACCATTTCCAATTGCTACAACACCTCGGAAATCTACGAAGGCAAGTTTTGACTCAGCAAAAATTTGTAACCATTTCCTTAACATTCTTTTTAATTCCAATAACTCTTCCAACTTTCGATTTTCCCTGCTTTAACAACTCTTAAACTCTTTGCAACTCGACAATTAAACTTTAAACTCAACAAGCAGCCAAAATCCCAAGTTTCGATCCTCGTCGAAGAGGCAAACGTAAGCGAAGGTCAGATACGAGCTTCTTGGATCAACCGAATCCTGAAGATGCTTACGATCCATGGTCTTTCCATCATTCCACCGCCACCACCATCCAGACAGACGGTTTCAACCCCTTTGACCCGACCGAGCCCTCGTTCCAGCACGATTGGCTCACCCAATCCTACTCTGACATGTGGAAATGGCGTTGGGAATCTTCCCAAACCCCGACCGTCACAGCAATAACCACAACAGACCAAATTCCGACGTCCCCGTTCACTTTGAGGTCCCTAAGAGATTCGGTTGAGTCTACCGAGCCAAAATGGCGCTGGCAAACTTCAACAAACAGGATTGACATCCCCAGTTCACCGAAACCCACCAGCGTGCCCATCGAAATCCGCCACCCGCTCTTCTCGAGCGTGCCCACGCGCCTACTGGCGACCTTTACGCGTCCCTACCAACCCGCACCGACCCCCAGAACCGTGTCCAGACCTCCTGCAGTCGTTCCGCGTAGATCCAGACCGCCGGTGAAACGCAGAATCTACCGAGCAGGAGAAGGTAGCTCAACTCTGTGTGGCAAAAAAAAGCACGCATGGAATTGTTGTCCGCCCAAAACGGGCAAATCACCCGAACTCGTCCCCTCCTGACTTGTACAAATGCTTTTCTGGAAACACTCTATAAAAACCACTCGCTTCCTACTGGCTTTTTTTAGCACTTGTGTGTGTGTTTTGGGCTACGCCTATAACTCTTTGAGCACACTAATGTCGAACGTTGGTTCTTATAGTCTTTTTTGTTTGTTTCTTGTACCGTCTAGAAAGGGAATACCGGTGTCTGGGACAGTGGACCGAGAACGGCCTCACATATACTTTCACGCAACGGCGAGATGTCATTGGGTACGAATGTTTCGCCGGAGTTATCGTCACGGACGGGGAACTGGTGATCAAAGAAGCGGGCGAGAACTGCTTGCGGGACGTAGAACCCATGAAAATGGGAATGAAACTCACTCGCCAAGGTAATTTGATCCATTTCCCTTGTTCTAACTTCTACTTAACCCGTAATAACTAACTTACGACTCGCTAAACGACCCATTCCATCTACCGTCAAAGACTAATTCAATTCTACCCCAATTATCTCGGGGGAAGAATAGAAAAGAAAATACAAATGGCCTTGTAAGTTTTATATTTTAAAGTCACCGCCCAAAGGGCGGAGCCTACTTTAAACTATCAAAAGTTAAATTTAATGTAATTTCAATTGTTTTTATATTTATTCGAATTATTTGTAATTTCAATTACCTTATAAATAGTTTAGTTTTTCTGAATTTGTATTTGAATATTCATGATAAAATGCTATACTTTAATGGCATTCCAATTAATAAAATCGTTTCTCTAAACTACTATTTTGTTAATAATGTACAGTTTCCCAAATTTTCGATGATGTAGTGCAATGCTTTTCAATGTTGTAATGTTATTTTATTTTTTTAAATCGTTTAGCATCGTGTTACTCGCCCCGGCAACCGGCGCCGGGTTCGAATATCCCGCTCAACAACCGTCCAGTGGACAACGGTCGCTTTTCGACATCTCAGCCTTTCGATCACCCCACGACCAAGCCTTGGAAGCCCATCACAGGTAAACTTCATCGATTCGCAACCTTTTCAGTAAACTATAAAGTTTCTTGTGAATATAAAGGCGATCCTAGGGAGCGTGTTGGATCTCACTCAACGTGGAACACTCCCTCGTCCCTCGCGATAATGTTGCCCCTTTTAGCCTTATCACGGGTATGGTGACCCGTTCGTCTCGTTTCCCCTTAAACTCCCTTGTGTAATATATTTAAGATTATTTATGGATTTTTTAAAAAGAAAAAGTCGAGTTGTTGGAACAAAGCTTTTTGATGAAAGACATCTGGGATACCTTGGAGGAGCTTAGCTTATTTTGTAGTTCTTACTAGTGCAAAACTGTATCCAATCTATCGCCTCCCTTTTGTCTTGTACATATAAGTTTGGAAATCGAACTTTTGTATGTTTGTTGTCAAAAAAAGTGCCTAGTCCTTGTGAATTTGTATGGAAGCATGGCTTTTTGCAATACTTTGAAAATAAACATTTAAACCTTTCCAAACCTGACTTATTTACCTTCACATAAGTTATTCACTTCTGAATAACAATAAAAACATATAATATGCTTACCCATATACTGAAAGAGTCAACCAATAGCGAAAGTATTCGACTTGCAATGTTTGTTCACGAACGAAAGCTTCAGATTCATCTAAAAGTGAGGAATTTACCCAATAGATGGCGGACTTCAATGTTATGCGCTGGCAGCGCTGGCGGCCTGACACGTCGTTAGTTGCTGGTGTTGGATTGGACAGCAACATTGCAGTTAACTGTGGCTCATTTTACCGGTAGAAAGTACCATATTTGCATTTAGATCGAGCAGCCTAGCGCTCGAGCCAAACTACACATTATGGACCTATTCATTTCAGTTGGTTGTGCGCACATGAAACAATTAGTGCAAATCCTGGTGCTGTTTGCTTTAGTCTGTTTTGTTCCGCAGGTGGAAAGCCTTGGGAAGATTATTTATGCAGTTAATGCAGGGGGGGACTCTCACACAGACATTTTTGGAATTCATTATGAAGCTGATAATCTCAATGTCGGCACTGCCTCTGATTATGGCACCCATTTGCTCAATATTGGCAGAATTCCTCAAGTAGGTTTACACTTTCCCACCTTCAGATTTCCTAATAGTATTACAGTTCCACTACACTATTCCACTCTAGACATTCCTGAAATCCGTTTATCCTAAGTACAAACGATTGTGATTAAGTGTAGAACATTAAGACTCATTTTCCCTGCTCTCGACATGCCGCAACCGCATAGGAATAGGCAGCCCAAGAGCGGACAAATTGAACCTTATTGTCTAACATCTGTTCAAGGAATAATTGTCGCAATTGAACTGAAACTAACAAGTTTTCCCCAGTAGAATTAACCAAGTAAACTGCATTTAACTAAAATGTCCTAAAAGAACGGTTCTTTATGGGGAAATAATGAGTTAATTAACGACAGATGTGTCCAACATTGCTTTGAGAACAATTTGATGGTTGGTCACATGCGTCGCGTTTAGGCTTTCGTTGTTCCAAGCTAGTCTCTATGGGATGTTTGTACCCGCTTCCTATTGATTCGAGGGAAATCAATTATGTAGTTTCGCCTTTTAGTCCCCCGGATGTGGTTTGTAGATGAACAGTTACGCCTAGTGTTTCCTTGTATATTAAAAAAATAAATAAAAAAAATTCGACGTGAAGAGCGACCACATCCATTTATTCTCGAAATTGATTCTGATTTTTCTCTTTTACTTTTTCGTGTCACAGGCGGATGGAATTCTTTACCAGACGGAAAGATACCACACATCCACGTTCGGTTACGACATTCCAATTACGCAAGATGGAGATTACGTCCTCGTCCTCAAGTTTTGTGAAGTTTATTTTACAGCGCCTAACATGAAAGTATTCGACGTGGTATTGAACGGCGTGCATACGATCGTCTCCTATCTGGATATCTTCGAGAAAGTTGGACGAGGGATCGCTTATGATGAATACATCCCGTTCCGGGTTCAAAAGGGGAAAGTGATGGTGAATAACGAGGAGTCTGATTTGGCCAACAAGAAAATCCGCGTCGAATTCATCAAAGTAATTTACTAAACGCCCTTAATTTCTTAATGATTACCCTGAATTCGTTTCGTAATTGCAGGGATACCGAGACAATCCCAAAGTAAACGCCATTTTCGTCATGAAAGGCAAATTAGAAGGTAATTGGAGTAATTTGGAAGTTTTAAAAGGCATGAAATTGACAAATTTATGGGTTTAGATGTTCCTAAACTGCCGCCCATGCCCTCAGATGAGGAAGAAATCGATGAAATCCCAAATAAAGTGGAAGAACCTAAAGCTGATTCGAAGAAAAGGAAACCAAGTGGTCCCCGAGCCTCTGATCCTTACGCGGCTGACCAATCGTCATCAATGATCCCGATTTTTGTAGCCGTAGGCTGCTTTCTACCTGTGCTGTTTTGTTTATGCAAACTTTGACGCCTCTAACAAGCAAACTCCCTAGTCTTTGCACTGCGCTAACTGTTTTGAGTGGACTATTTATGATTCTGTGAACGTGTGAAAGATTGGTTACTGGACTTGATTGTTTGCAATACAAAGGCTGATATGGAGTTCAACGTGACTAATAGTCCTTCACAGTTACCTTCGATTGCTACTATTAACTTGCCCTTTAAAATATCTTGCTTCTGATGTTTTTCTCATGTTTTTTGACACGCGGATTGCTTTTTAAATCGAATTTTTAGCGAAACCGGATTCCGACTCGACCGACCCGCAAATCTGCCCTGTCATAAGGCATATTGCGGGTTTGGCGCCCACGCGGCAAGCCGAACGGATTTGGCGCGGACTTGTTTAAGCAAACGGAATTTTCCTACAGCAAAACGCTCAACATTCATAAGAAAATAAGGAAAAGACCTCAACTTTACAGAACTAAATATTTACTTTCAGCTTTCCCACTTAACTAATAAACTATAACTAAATAAGTTAAACTCAATGAGGAAAAAAGATTTAGATTTAAATAATAACAAGGACATTGCACAATTTAAGATATAATTCCTTCACGAACGGCTTTTGCAAAGGTGTATGATTCGCTAAGCAAGTAATAAACAGTAATTTGACTTACCCTTTTGGCTTACATTCTCTTCAAAATGCGAATCTTAAAATACACAACGATCACGTCATGATTTCGCACGATCTCACCAAAAAATACAGTACTAATCTTTTTCTCCGCTCGGCGGCGCCATACTCCAAGCAACGAAGCATTTCATTGTTGTTTACGTGCTTTTAATCAGTTCTAGACTTTGCGAGTTGATTAATCTTCTCTGCGAATAATAATTTAATTCCAAGACTATCTCGGTGCTACCTCAGTGTATTAATATGTCCAGAAAAAGAACTTATGAAGAAACAGTGGCGTCTTTGGACGAAACTAGTCCAAATTTAATCCCCGATTCCAATTCAATTTCAAAACCATTCACCAACGGAGATTCGCCATCAGCCATCCTCGCAATACCCACAACCAGCGAAACCGAAGTTGCTGATTCAGCATCTTCGTCTAGTTCTGATATTACATTACAAAGTGCAGCTAGTATCGTAAGCATTTCCTTAAAATTGTGAAAATTATTACTCTTTTTAACGTTCTCCACTTTAGCGACAAGAAATCTCAGTTCTTACGACTTTCTACAGGGTTAATCTCACGGTTTTATCTTAGGATTTGTCAAAATTTGATGAATGCACTGTATTCGAGTGCTCTTTCGCTTGACCAGCAGATTGTTTTTCACGGTTAGAGCGACACGGCCCACAACAGTATATATCTTATCTTGTTGAAGCGATGTCTGAAGAATCAAGTCCCAGACTAAAGTAAAACTTTGACCCCAAATTTGCCAGCTAAACATCATTCCGGGCCGGTAGTCTTACTCGTAACAGTCGTCAGGATCCTAATTCTTGTTTTAAACCGTTTTTAATGCTTAATAAAGGCTAATTATGATCGTTGGACGTCAATTTCCTGCTCCAGAATGGCGCCACCAAGTGAATTCTCAGTGTTTTTCTTGTGTGTTTTTTGATAATTCGCTCGTTCATGGCGTTCTGCCAATTTGCACTTGCTTTGCGTAACTTGCTTATTATAGTTGCAGCACTTTTTTCTAGATCCGCATTGTTTTTCCACCCCGCAGGGCATCCGGGACCCGGCTCCGTTCGATTCCGAAGAAGCTGCGGTTAGAACTCGACAACAATGTGATTACCACCAAAGATTTACTGTAGAACAAGCCAGATCCGGTCAAAGTAATGTATACTTGTTCCTTTTTGCATACACAATCTAAATTCACGATTTTTAATAAATTTTTTTGTTTCTATTTTTCAGCAACGCGCCAAATACGTGTATACGCAGATGGGATCTATGACCTCTTTCATCAAGGTCATGCCCGACAACTAATGCAAGCCAAACAAATCTTTCCTAACGTCTATTTAATCGTCGGAGGTAGGAAACATAGAAAACAAAATTTAAAAAAGTACCCAAGTTACTTAAATAAGTTAATAATAATGATAGTATTGCATATTTTCTTACTATTGTTATGAGAAACATTATTATTTATTTATAATAGTACTAAACATATATTTTTTTTAATTATTTTTTTTTTAGTTTGCAGTGATGAGTTGACCTATTCCCATAAGGGCAGGACGGTCATGTCCGAAGACGAACGTTACGAAGGCGTACGACATTGCAGATACGTAGATGAAGTCGTCCGTGACGCACCTTGGACGCTGACCGAGGAATTCCTGACCACGAATAAAGTGAGCTTAAATTATTTTTTTTTTTTTTTTTTTTTTTTACTGGTTCAAAGTCGACTCGCTTTTGGCCCCAAAACAGATGCTTTTTAGTCGGCCCCTTCAAAACTAGTTTTCACCTGAATTGAGCTGATTCACGTCTTTCGCGTGGGCGTTCTCCCTTACAAAAACCAGACACGGAAAAATGAAGCCAAAAAATATTTTAAAAAATCGAGATTTGTCGGAAGTCATAACGTTCGGTCCAAATTTAATGCCCAGGGTGGGGACATCAGTTTTTGCAACTTTTCAACCGGATACCATTTCTCATTATTTAATCTCTTAATTATGGGGAAAGAACAAGATTTGGCATGCCAACTTGTTTTTTAAGCTTTAATTAGTAAGCTTATGTATTGCTTTCGTGTACATGTTATTTCATGTACAATTCATTTCAAATTCGACTTAACAGTAGCAAAAATAATAATAAAATATCCCAATAAGTTTAATAACCTGTGATTATTATAGTAAAAATACTAGAAATGTTGGCAACAGGCTTATGCCTACACGCCAATATTATTTTTAAAAAAATACTAGAAATGGGTATGCAAATTAAAAAATTTTTTAAAGTAGCTATAAATTGTAAATAAAGTTATCTTTTAATAGCAGATTTGATAGATAAATGTTAGATTACTACTATTTTAACTATTAATAGTAGAATACGTGTATTTGGAAATTTAGAATATATTTTATTGAAGGATAGAATTAATTTTTTTTTTTTATTTTTTATTCCAAGATCGATTTTGTGGCTCATGATGAAGAACCATACACGACAGGAAGTGGAGTTGATGTATACGCTCATATTAAGGCCAAAGGCATGTTTGTTGCGACCCAAAGAACGGAAGGCGTGTCCACGTCTGACATTGTGGCACGGATAGTCAAAGATTACGATCTCTACGTGAGACGAAACTTGGCCCGCGGCTACTCTGCCAAAGACCTAAACGTCTCCTTCCTGAAAGTAATGGTCTTTCTTTTCCCTCTGCTGGGGGACTCTCTAATTTCCCCATTTACGTACAATTTAACCCTAATTTATTCTATTCCTTTTCATTCGTCGTATTTTGTTATTATTCCTGTTCAATAGGAGAAGAAGTTTCTTTGGCAGAACAAAATGGATGAATTGAAAGACAAAGGCAAGAAAGTTATCGTCAACATTGGCGAAAAGCGACACGACCTCATCCAAAAGTGGGAAGACAAATCCCGAGAAATAATCGACACTTTTCTTTTGCTTTTCGGCCGTGAAGGACGTTTGGTATTATACAAAAACATTTTTTAATAGTTTAAAATTATTAATATTTTCAAAATTTTTCTTAATTAAGTCGGATTTATTTTAGTCACATATATGGAATGAAGGCAAAGGACGGTTGAAACAAGCACTTTCGCCCCCTGCAAGCCCAGGACATTCAGAAGAAAATTCGGATGATGAGGATGCACTTAGGTTGACATTATTATTGTTATTATTAATGCGAATTACTATTAAAAAGAAATAATTCGTTTAACGAGTTCTGTTTGGTTTGTTGCAGTCCGCCTTTTAAGAGCGCTCGGTATGAATTTGCTAGTGGAGCACGTGCAGATATGTCAGCTGACGACTCAGATGATCCGTCAGAAGGTGAATATGGCGCATCTGCAGCATTAAAGATTAAGGAAGCTTCAGCATCTTAGAACGTGGAGTCAAGACTTGTCAGTAGATAATAGACGTGATATGAAACAGGAAATAAAGAGTTTTCAGGGGGGTTTTCAGTTTCTTGTAGAAGATCATATAGGGGCACGGTAGCACAAGAAAGGTCTCAGGATTCCTAATCCTCTTCTGAAACCTGTCGTTTGACTTCATTTTTTGTTTATTTTTTGTTTTGGTATCCACCTCTCCCGATTTCTTGTATTAATTTATTTTTGCAATAGCGTAACGAGACTTGGAAAATTTAAGTCATAAGTTTGTTTGGGGCGGGAATTCCTTTTGTTTTTGTTTATGTTTTCTAAAGCCAAGATTAAGAGGAGAACTAAAATAAAACAACGAGGTATCAACTGGTTCAATAATGTATAACTTGGTTGTTTACTAGTTTGCTCCCTTTTTTACCAATCCCTGTTTACATCACAGATAAGGATAAGTAGTTACAAATAAACTATTTGATCTTACACTAAAAAAAAATGAAAAAAATATTGTTCGTTAGAAAGGTAGCTTTTTCACTGCTTTGGAATGCGTATCAGGATTCCTTGGAGCAACTTAGAACCCAGCGATGTACCCGTACGCCTCCAGAGAGGAAATGACGATGTACATGACCCACAAGAGGAAGAAGAAGATAGACGTAGGGTATTTGTACTTGGCTGGGCCACCTAATTCACCTCCAACAGCTTTACAGCGCCGAAGGAGCATGATTCCCACAGCGATAAAGGCGATACAGCAGAAGAGAGTAACGGAGAAGGCCAAACTACAACAATGAAACTTGATTAAACGGAAGCTTGAGGGTATTATACGCCTCCCAAGTGTGTAAACAATACGGTATTTTAGACAACTTAAGTTCAATTGTGGTACTTTCGAAGGAAGTTAAGACTTAGATTACGGTAGGGTACTTTAAGGTACTTTTAGGCAAGTGAGAGGTTTTACACTGAAATGAACGGTTGAATTAGGCTTACTTCCCGGGGTCTACATAGAAAAGTCGCCCATGCGAGGCATGGTAGATGGCAGCAAGTGACCAAGCGACTCCAATTCCCAGAAATACGTTGACGGCGTTACTCCCTAATACGTTGCTAATGGACGCGTCAGCGTACTGATCATGCTGAGCCGATAATTTACTGGCAAATAAGTCTACATCGGAGTTTCAGTCAGTAATTTATATTGTTTGATAACGTTATGGTTGTGTTGTTGTGATACCTGGTAAGCTGGTACCCAGAGACACGAAAGCTACGGCAGTGACACTATCCTTCAGACCTACGGTGCATCCCAGGTGGTTGGCAACATCAGCAATGATAGCTGTTAGCAAGCCAATCCCAGCGATGGATACAACGAAGCAAAGGTATCCGCCCCATAATCCTGAAATAGTTAAAGTTATGGCGAAGTTAGTGGTAAAGGTTCAAAGGAGTAGTTTCACCTTCAGGTGGAACGACTGCGAAGATCAACCTCCAGAAGATGGTAAGTATGTGCATGAAGTAGTCGTACTTGGTGGGTTCTTTGGGTGTTTCGTCTTCGTATTCATCCTCTTCACCTTTTGTCATAGGAAATTAATTAGATAAGGGAATGGTCTTAGATGGTTAGTTAGGTAATACCTGTTGGTACTTTTAAAGCGTCCAGGAACTGCTGCTTCCAAGACGATGCTCCAACGAGTACCGACGCGTTGGCCCTTCTGATGAGTTTGTCCACGGAATTCTACTACACAAAATTCCACTATTTAACCGCAAAAATAGGGTAGATAAATCACCTTGAATTCCTTGCTTTCCTTCAAGCGGACTTGCATCGTTGACACGTCACCTAACCTTGGTCGACTTTGCAAAGCCATGTGGTCATCTTCCGTCATTTTGCTGAACGACATTACCGTTTCTTGCGTGATGGTGTCGGAATTTTCTACGGAAAGTAATAGTTCAATTTCTTGCAGCTAACGGTGAACATATTAACAACCTTTGAGTCGAGCCGGCATACCCAATACGACATAAAACACAACATCTTTTTCGTAACTGGTTTCTTCGATGATCTGGATATTGATCACCTTCCTAACGTTATTGGTTTACAAGTTATTTACAAAAAATTCGAATTGAAAACTCACTGGGTTTCTCCGTTTTCGAACGTTAACTCCCCTTTACATGGTTGGTAATCGCGATACGGTTTGGCAGAACCTGCTTCTGCATGGTACGGTAGCGAGACGCGACCGCGTGCTCCTCCGCAGCGGACAACTTGGACCGAAATAGTTCCTGCAGTTTCTGTGAAAAAAAGGCGACGATCCGAGAAGCTAAAAATCCCGCTGTGGTCGTCATCCAGGATCATCACTGTAGCTAAGGAAGGGCTGACGAGTTTGTAAGCGCAGGGAGGGTTCGTAGGATTCATCGGAGCCGGAGTGATGGCGTCCGGGTTACTACCGTCAGGGACCAACGGATCGGACCACCTTACGGTCGTAACTTGAAAGTGCTTCGGCCTTCGTTTTGCAACTCGTAACTCAACTTCCGTTTCGGGAGTCATCGAACTCTTTGATTCCTCTTCAGTTGCATCAAAGCCTGGGTTATCGCAACCTTCTGGCCCCGCCTGTGGCTTTGACTCCTCTTCAGTCACGTCAAAACATGGTTTATCGCACCCTTCTGGTACCGCGTGGGACTTTGACTCCTCTTCAGTCATGTCCAAACCTGGGTTGTCTTGACCAACTACTTGTTGTGAAGATGTCGTATGATACTCGGGAGGGTCCGTTTTGTGAGCCATCTCTAAAGCCGAGTATCGAGGCGGTGCAGGGACTGGTAATGTTGCCAAAGGAGGTTCGGAAGACTCGTCCGACCCAGTGGGCCGGTCTTCCCCTTTAGCGGATCTCAAGTTGAAGAGTCTAACGTAGAAGTGCTGATCCGCTTCGTAGATGTCGTCGTCGATGATGGTCAAAGGAATGGTCTTAACCAACTCCCCGTTGGTGAATGCTAGAGTGCCGTCAGTCGGAACGTAGTCCCGATGGGCAATGGCCTCCCCGTCTTCGGTTTTGTAGTCGACTAGTAGGTCTAGCGTAAGATCTCCACCTTCACGCATAACATGGACCTGCATTTCGCCTACGTTTTCCATGACAGTATAATGAGCAGGACTGAAGTAAACCTGGGTGCAAGTAGCTGCTTCTTCGGGGCGTCGTGGTAAGGACCGTCCTTCCTGGAAGAGCTCGGTCAAGTGACTAGCCGTCTCGCCCTTAATCCTCCTAATAATACTAGCTCGACCAGTCAAACGTTTGGCGATCTGCATACGATAAAAAGCTCGGCTTTGGGTGCCTCTATCGAGCAGCTCTTTGACTGCCAAGCTTTCCAACTGCATCATAGTCATATCAGGGTGTCTCAACCGCAAGTTCTTCAGGAGGACGATGTACGCCTGACGGTGCTCCTCAAAGTCCTGGTCTTTCTCTACATGATTCTCCTGGAGGAACTTCTTCATGCTCGTGATGGTATGGTGCTCGATCTCTACGATCTCCAAGTCCCTCCCTTCCATCTTGACGATGATGCCGTTCCGACCAATACGGTAGCGCTTGGACAGAAAGTCGTAGATGATCAGGTAGCGGTCGGCGATGTACGCAGAGAACACGGTGGCGGGGAAGAAGAGGAACGTAACTAGCGCTTCCCATACTTCCACGACACCATACGAATTCCAGGACAGGATGACCAAGAGCCAGAAGTACGCAAAGACGGACCACACGGCCGTTACCAAGAAGACGTACACGTGCTTGACCTTGCGACTCTCGTTACCGGGGACGGAGCACACGCAGACTCCCACAATGACGAACAGATTGAAGGCGGCACTACCTACGGTCGAACCCGGTCCTAACTCACCCGCTTCGAAGTTCTTGGCGATGACCTCGATACTAGACAACATGATCTCCGGTGCGGAACAACCCAGTGCCATCAGGGTCAAATTGGCTACTGTTTCGTTCCAGACGCGTACTACCACCGTCTGCCGCTCTCCCGCCTCGTTCTTCACTTCAATCAGCTTCTTCTTGGACGTAATCATCTCGATCGATGCCATGAACTTGTCAGCGACCACCGAAACCCCGATGAAGAGGTAGATTAGAAGCAGCAGGTACACAACGCCTCTCATGGCGACTTCCCACGTGGCCACGCCAACCAACGGACTCCAAACTGGAAGGATCATCCCATCCACGCATTGAAGCCCTTCGTGCTCCGTTTCGGCGATCGTTCCATTTGAACTATCGTTATGATGTAGTGAACTTTCACTCTTACCTACAACTAAGAATAACGCCAAAAGTCCTAGTAGTGTTTCCATGACTCTTTTAAGATCCTAAAGTAGGGCTTACGGTCCAATCACCGACACCATTGTGCGTTTGATGATCAGCTGAACTTTTCGGGAGTCGGAAGTGTTGTGTTGACTTAATCACTTAACACGCCAAACTAAGAGTCTGGAAAGGATGTCGATGGACACCACTTATATGAAAACTACTGGATCTAAGAAGATTCTGGGGAATTAAGACATGAAATTGTGAAAGACACTTTCGGTAGCCAACGTCCCCCTTAACTGATCTGACTGGTGGATGGTTTTGGAGAGAACACGTTGTGCTCATTAGCCTTGTTGGACATGCTCGTGACACATCATGCCGAAGAGGGTCAAAGATGCTGCAAACTCTATGAAACTGTGGAAAATTAGGACACGTCCTTGCATACGATACTTGTCATCAACTTCAAAATATTCTAACGAGTATGTGACAACGAATAAAGTACCACTGAACTTCCAAAGCGCCGGTAGCAACAACTTTCGAAAGTAAAAATATTTTCTATTAAAACTGTTGTCCTTTATTAAACAAATATGCGCACGTTTACAATGTCGTTTACAATGACCTTTGGAGGATACATAAATTGAAACTAGACTTCCAATAGCGGGTACTTGCTGCTCATGTTCATGCTAGTACTTGCTTCAGGAATGTCTATGGCGCAAGTACTACTTTTCTCGAGAACTACCAAGCCTTGCATGTACGCTTGGAAGATGGAAGTCCTGCCGTTGATCAAGTCTTGCAGGACGGAATCTTGGACCTTCAAGGTTCCTATGCGTTCAGATTGGGTTTCAGCAGGAGGTTGCTCCGAAACCGCCACTTGAGATCCTATTAAAGCCTTACATTATGAATCTTTTCGCTCAATCCAAACTTTTCGACGCCAAACCTTGTCGTTGTACGTAGACAGTGCTGGTACTATCTGAGGATCGGACGTGTACTTCCAATACTCCGTTCCGGTAGGACGAACCGAACCAGGAGTCCAATGTAGCTTTGTTAGCATCTACAAAAAGCTTGACATTTTGCATGGCAGTAGTCGATGCAGTAGGAGTTTCAGTAGCCGGAGTCGTATTCCCCATCAGCAACTTCAGGAAGGAAGAATCGCCGCCAGTGGTGTTGGTGGTAGCCGGCGGGGTGACCCCCAACTGCTGCAAAACAGTGTTGATACCATTATGAGGCTGGGCTTCCAACATAACTTGTAGTTCTTGCCTTGAAAACGAAATTTCAAGAGAGATTAACCAACTGAATAGATAGAACCAGAGCTGCAACGAGCGCGCTCAAAAAAGAGCGCGCTTGTAATGCCACGAGCGAATGTGCGAGCGCGCTCCTTTCAATTTTTTGGGAGCGCGAGCGCCGCTCGAAAGCACTGAGCGCGTGCGCTCGTACAGTGGCGCCATCTAGTAGCGAAAATTTAAAACATGTAACCAAAACAACTATGCGTTGCTTGGTCGTTTCCTCGTGTTAGCGTACAAACGTGTTAACTGTGCAAGCAATAATTGCCTATCATTATTATTATTATTATAACATGACATTTATAAGTGTTGCTACACAAAGACGCAGATTGGCTTTATAGTAGTTTGCGCTTCCACTCACTAGATTGCAGTATTGAAAGAGCGCGCTCCTTTTTTAAATTGTGAGCGAAAGAGTGAGCGCGCTCGCAAAAATCAGCAAAGAGCGCGAGCGTGAGCGCGCTCGCAAAAAAAAGAGCGAGTTGCAGCTCTGGATGGAACCTAAGGACTAGAACCCCGACAAGAACTATAAACTCCGACTCAAGGATTACGAATCCTGACTTAAGGACGACGGATACATCCCAATGCTCTTACCATTGCATAGTTTCAGCTTCGATGCCCCAGAGCAGTAACGCTTCGTTAAGCCGTTCGAGAGCTTCGATTTCCATGAAGCGCCTCAATTCGGAATCCCTGATGCATTTCTGCGAGGCTTTTCCCAATACCTGCAGCGCCACCACATGAGCCAAGCTGCGCAAGCCATGACCACCAGGGTCGCGGACTCCAGAAACGTAAGTTAGTGGACGGACAATCCGGTAATGTATTTCTGCGCCGGCCGTTAGTACGCAGCCATCAGAAACAACACAGTGCACGGGAGGGACCATGATGGAACGCAGGCGCAGATCGCAGCGTTCATAACGATCCATCCAAGGAAAGGTCACGACCCTGCCAGGTCCTCGTACCCCGAGCAGTCTTCCTATTTAAAGCAATATAAACTGCTTTACAACGCAATTTCTTTGTCCTCTCTCGTGTCTGCTTTTTCTGTAAAGGAAAGTCTGTATACCTAGTCTGTATTGGACGACGCACTCCCATGTTTTGATACGCAGTATGCAAAACCAGCCTAGGAATGGGAACGTCAGAACCAGGAGCAGATAGCTTGCAGCTGTAATAAGATGGGTGGCAAGTCGTTCGCCGAATTTAGCTTCTAAAAATAGTACAAACAACACCGCCACAGTTTTGTTTTGAGCTAGTTCAACAGAAACACAGAACGTGTAAAGATTCTTACCGGTAGGAGCAGGGGAGGACTTTTCTAAATCTTCTAGGTTACTGGAAAGTTTGTTGTAGGTGAATATGGATTTATACTTGGTAGGGGATTCTGGTCGGAAATAGAAGTGTATTATTAGTCAGAGTATGGAGGAAAAGGATATCAATTTCTTTACCAGCACGGTAAGTGAATATAGATGAGTAGTCGAATGTCATTCTTTAAGTTTAGGATGTAACTTTGCAGTATTTGTAAGCAATTAGCTCCTTGTTCTCACCAGCACAAACACAGAACCTATAGTCAAAACAAATGGTGGAGGTTTCTTTAGGCTAAGACATTCTGCCTGCTTTTGTTCACCTTACGCAGGCGTGTGGAGTTCCTAGGGAAAATGTGGCAAGTTTAAATAAACACATGTTAATAGTTGTTTACAGTCTTGTCTTTAGGGCGTTACTTTTGCGCTTATGTCATCCTTATCTTTAACCGGAGGTGTGGTTAATATATATACACGGCTTGAAACTTGACGTCATAGACGTATCATATCCGTGATCCCCTATAGTTTTGTTTACTATTTTAATCATGAGAGTAAATTGTAACCATGCTAAAAACTCCATAGGATATATCTTAAACTCCATAAACTATAGTAAAGTCCCTATTATTCCATAAACTATAGTAATAAGTCAAGCCGTGTCCCTGCGGTCGTCATGACGAGAAGTTTGCCTGCCATAATAACTCGTGCAGGGCTATATATAAGATAACCAATAAGCCAAAATTGAAACAAATTTAGTCGTTCTTAAAATAATGTAGGTTACTGCATGCATCCATCAAAGTTTCAGCATGTGCTTTCGTTGGTCTTTAAGAAAACTAAGATTATAGGTTTAGCGACTTTGCTTTTGCGTTTCGGAAATTCCAAGAAATCAGTAATAAAACACGAGCAATGGGAATGTAATCCTTGTAACAGAGAACTAGTTCTCAGAGCCCAGAATTACATATTGGTGCAGATAATAACCCCGCAGCTCTTCGCTCAAAACTTAATGAGCGGTGCAATAATACCTTTGCATGCATTTTATTAAAACAGTAGCGTGCACCAGAGTTCTAGTTTGTATTTGTAAGTCCTCTCTTTTATTAAACACATGAATGGTTTAGCTTAACGTATTGCAATCTCTACCATTTTCGATGAAGGATGGAAAGACGTTGCAAACCAGTTCGAATACAGAGGTTGAGCTTCCATTCAATTACAAAGAAACAATATTTTCCTCTTTGAAACCTTACTACTTGGTTTAGTATTTCGATATCCGATTAGTCTAGTTGGACATCGAAATACAATAGTCTAGTCATTTTGTGCACCTAAATGCTTTTCTTACGCCGTTTGGTTTAACCTTTCATAGCTGTAGACAACTTCCTCCGATAGATGGCGTGGGTAACTTCGCTTTCACAATAAAACAACAATAAATAAAGTGTGTGGATGGCTCAGCGTTATTAAATTAAAAGAACTAAGGAACCCCAACGGTACTGCAATTCTGAGTGATTTGTAGAGACATAAAAAGGAAAAAGACAACTTTAAGTAAATGGCGGAGTCAGTGGAAGAAATTCTAGCCGAACCAGACGAAATTGACCCAGGTTATGGCATACTCAACGCCTTAGCCATCAGTAAGAATCTTTATTAAACTCCCAAATTTCGCAATACCATTTCTAACGCAGTGTAGTAAACATACATTCTTTGATTTACACCATTTAATTATTTTATAATTTTGCATGATTTATTTCAGTCCCAGAGTTCATTGCAGCCAATGGTTGGCTCATTTTGGGATTCGTTCTAGTCCTGTACTACTTCAAGGATAGAATACTTTCTTACTGGGACTCATTCAAAGACCTTAGTGCAAAAGCCACGGACAATGTGGTGTCATCCGTTATGGACCCAGAAAACTTAATTGCTCGACAAGAAGCTATGGAAGCTGCGAGGCAGAGAATGCAAGAAGCCTATTCAGCTAAAGCTGCTGAATTTGCAGTTAAACAGAAAGAGGCGAGTCATATTTACCACACATTACCAGAACACCATCGTAAAGCAACTTTTTAACTACGTAAGTTCTTCTTGAATCCTTAGAAAGAGGAAGTTAAGCGTCAGGAAAAGCTGCAAGATTGGGAGAAACACGAGAAAGGACTGGGATACCGATCTAAAGTCAAACCTAAAGAGGAACCAGCCCCTCAGGGTACACTTAAGCCCAAAACTGCGAAACCCAAATTGAAACCAGGTTAATTCATGCAGAAAGTTTCAATTTTTCTCAAAGATGTCTCATTTTACATTGTTTTTTGTTGTTCTTTGCTTTTTAACTTTTCGTAGAGTATAATCCGTTGATGGGCGATGGTACTAGCGGTGCCTGTTTCCGACCGTCTCGTCGAGGAGGCGCTGCCGGTGGATGAGGTTAAAGTTAAGGAAAACAATCCGCCAACATTGTTTTCCTTTTTGTTTTAGAAGAATAGGAAGCAGCTAAACGGATTCATAGAATCTGTGTCAATGAAACCTTCGATTTAAACGAACACGTTTCGTAGTCGTTGGTGGAAGATCGCTGCTTTTTATCTTCTCTAAAGTTGCTATTGCGGGGAGAATTTCTGTATAAAAATTGGAAGTGGCACTTTTTACTGTGGATTTGGGCAACAGGTTCTTGTATTGAACTTAACAATGTAAACAAAACAAGACAAAGCTAAAAAGCAGCCAACTTGAAATATTTCGCTTTTCTATGCATTAAGCAGCATTTAGTTGCTATTAATTTAATATAATTTTTGACTAGCATAGACTAAAATTGCAGAGATCATTAAATGCTCTTTGGAGTATTGTCATTGATATGGCCGAGTGAACCCACGTTAGTTCCTCATTGAGACCCACAGGTTCGTTTCTTTTTGCATAAATAGTTATACTTTTCTACCGATACGTTTCTTTGGCGATGACGATGCTTGCCTGGTTTTTGCTGCATTCGTATTCAATGCAGTGCAGCGGATTGCCCCAGTCGCAGTGCTGGGTACTGGTCGTTGGATAACATTTGACCTGCCATACAAAACCCATCTCGCCGGAATCTTCCAACTGTGATGGAATATTCATTCAGTTACTGGGGAAAAATCGAATTAACGGCACTTTCTTCGCCTTGTACCTTAAGAACGAAGGCTACTTCTTCTCGTTGTCCCTTTTTGGACGTGTTCAACGAGTTGGCGTTGAAAAAGATAGCGTAGGCAGACGTGCTGCTATCACGGGACTTTTCGCTGAATTCTACACCCAAGCTGTGAAACGTTGCACTCCTGAAACAGAAAAACAAACCGCCACCATAGTGGGGCAACTTTTATTATGGAGCCGGGTTAAAAACTAAAGTAAAGCTTATAATAGAGATAGATGGAGTTTACATAATCGTCTGCGGCGGCTTGAAAGAGATATCAAGGCGATAATTAGCCTCTGTTTGGAATTTCAGCGTCTTCTGCTTTTTGAAACGTTCGCCGTCCACTTTGCAGTAAACGGTTGACCCCGATGGCTCTTTACGCAAGGTTAAGGTGGCTTTGAATGTCGACATTGTTAGAAGGTAATTGGATCTCGGCCACCGCACTCCGGAAACCTTATTTTTTCTTCTTCTTCTTCTTTTCCTTTGTTATTTCACTATTTGAAAGGGAGTAGAGGTAGAGGGCAAACATATAAAACGGTTTAAAAGGGGATAAAAAGATGTTTTACCTTGATAGGAGACCATTTGTTTGCTATATAGGTGAAATCCAATCCCAGTCACTGATCTTTTCAATGCAGGCGCAACGGTAAAATGCTTCGTTGTGGAGAGCTCAGGTCTGGAGCTCCTACTACTTCCTTGCTTGGTTATTATAGAACTAGACTGTTAGAAGATATAATACGCAAGCGCTAAGAAGAGCAAGCGCGACAAAGTTTCCCCACTTTTACAGCAAATCGATCACTTTTTAATTTCCTGTTAGCCTATGCGGTTTACGTTAGCGCTATGCTAGAGATTCATTGTTGCCGTGGGTTACTCGTGGGTAGAATCTTACGCCATTTTAAGATGTACTCAACCGAATTGTTTTAATAGTGCTGACAATGCGCTTGTTTTTTCTTTTAAAGCAAGGCTTTTTGCAAGCTTACAAGATTTATGTTGTACTTTTACTTTTTCATCTCCAAAGTTTCAGGCACGTTGTAAGGGTATTACTTTGAGTATATGCTTTTGGAAGTTTTGGAATAATACTCTGGGAATTATTGCGAAACTTTGGCTGCAGCAGAGGCAAAAGCCAAACTTCCTGCAGAGCCGTATCCATTAAAGTTAAGATTAAAGTTATACATTAAAGTTAACCTATTTACTGAATGGTTTTAAATTGTATTGGACGGCTATAGAAACATACAAATGGACGGTTACATCTTACATGCAACACTATATATTAGGGTTCGATTATAGAATCGCGGGTCCAGATCGCTAATATACACAGGTCATTAAAGTGGCAAATGAGTTGTTTATACGTGTATACATGGCCAAGGTGGGCAAAAAGGGAAGTAAATCTCGTAAGTCGTATAACAGATCCTAGTTTGATGGGGTGCCAAAACAACTAACGAGGCAAAGGAAGGTCCAGGCTATACTATACTGCATGGACAAGGAAAGATCAAGAGTTATACATTTCCTTGGCACGGAACAAATGACAGTCAAGAGTCAGGAGTCAGTAAAACGCGGATTGAATTCCGAATGCTGGTAGATTTAGCACTTACAGGTCGACCCTTACGGTGATCTTTCTCCAACGTGTCATAACAAATCTCTTCCATTTTTTGTACAGTAAAATAGTAAAAAAGAATCAGCCGGTAGGGAGTCCTTGTATAAAGGTTTATAAACTTTGGAGCAAAACCGCCAGCTTTACCAAAAAAAAGTTGTAAGAGGCTTCTGTAGCCGCTGTATCAAAATTCCAGGTTCCCGTGCAAAAAGGTTAGAAGATGAGCTAAAGGTTGAGTCCGGAGCTTTAAAAGTCTTAAAAGAGGCGAAATAAGTGCTGAGATGATAGAAAAAGACCTCTGCTCGCATAATTTCAGAGCGATAGGACCAGACTCGATGGTGCCTATTGATTTAGTGACGTCATTCGCCCCAGGCGGTTATGGACAAGGTACGAAACTTGGCGATAGAATTACAGGGACTTTACGGGAGATCCCTTTTATTTGGCTTATCGCGAATTTTTCTCTTGGCGGAGCCAGCTCAATAAGAAAAAGGTTTTGGTAAAGAAAAGTGGAGCGAGCTTTTGAGCCGTGTTAAAGCTCTAGCTCAGTTGCTCGCATTTCTCATGTCTGTTGTGATTGTTGTCATAGCAGTGTGTAGACAACAAGGGGATAATTTTCTCCTTCGTTCAAGCTGCAACGTTCCTACAGGGAAGGCGGAGGATTAATCTCGTCAGGGATAACGCTGTAGCGTACAGGGGAATGTTCCTTATTGTTGACATGACTCCGGTGCGCCTGCCGTCTCGCCAGGGGTAACGGTGGACATTTGACACACTTCCTGCAGAAAAGTACTAACGCTCCTAATGCAAACATGGAAAGGGAGGCGCTGAAGAACATGATGGCTCCATGGGCATCACTGTCGTCATTGGCGATAGGTCGGATGTCGTCCAGGGAATCGATAATTAAATGAGAGGCCGAGGTACTTTTCTCGGTAGAGCGGGTCGCGGCCGGTGTTGTTGATAAACGTTGATTGGAGTCCGACTGGGAATCGGGGGTTTGTTTGTGTTGGGGATAAGGCGTCTGGACTTGATAGGCCACGGTAAAGTTGTAATTGCCTTCACGCGGATAATAAAGGCTGTGGTCTTGCAGGTGCAGGATGAAGGACGCCGTTCCTAATGGAATCGTCACGTTAACGAGTTTCCAGGCGGGGCGAGTGACATAAACGCTGATGGTATCGTTTAGGCTCAGTAATATATAATCGTCGAGTCTGTGGAGGGCGGTAAAGGCGGCCGGCACGCGTCCTAGGAAGTTCCAAGTCAATTGTGGCACATCAAAGACGTAGAGGTTCGTCTCAGAGGGGTCATCGTCTGCGGTGGAGCACACCAAGACCGAGTTGTCGTTTGATTCGATTGGACGAGAGCAATTGTGAGGAAGAAGGGAAGGAACATCGGGGGGAAGTTGATGCTGCTGGAGCGAGAGGTTCAGGAACCGCCATTGGGAGTCTCGCATGTCGAAGACCCACGCGAGCGAACCATTTTCGGGTACAAACACAAGGCTTTCGTTCGTGACGTCACAGAACACCCAGGGTTGGTCCGACTCGGGACAACTGTGGTCCGCCGCGGTGGCGTTCTCAGCGGCAAAACACAAGTACTTGGTCCACGTTGTGTCCTGCAGATCCAACACCCATACGTGCGTCTCGGTAGAGGCTGAGGTGATGGATGTGGCAGCACTTCCATCGAGCGGAGTAGTTCTGCCGTAGATGCCTAATTTATCGTTACGGGAACCACACAAAACTCCACCGCCGCTGGTAAAAAGCGATGCAGTTAGGCCATGATTTATGGAATCGCTCGGAAATTTGGGTAGCCAGCGTTCCAGGTCTCTGTCATACATCCACACATCGTGAATAGTGGAAGTGGAATTGGAATCGCTATCCGTTCCGCCGATCAGCCATAAATTCTGCTTACAGTCGACCCAGGTAGTGGCCCACCGTCGATTGGATGGAACCAAGGCGTCTGGTAGACTGGAATTCAATATCCGCTCCTCTGCACCAGATCACAAGCAAAGGAAAGTCACATTAAGAACATGAATACATGAAAACCACCGCGAACCATAAGATTGCGTAAGCATGTAAGATATTCATAACTCGACGGTACGGCATGCAATTTCTCAAAGTATCTTCCTTATTTAAATAAAGCAGCAGTTTTTTGCTTTACTTTCCATTTGTTAACTCGATATTTGAAGCATAATCGACTTGGAGGGCCATCGATCATAAACAACGATACTTCTAGCATATGAGCCTTCGAAGCCTAATCGTACTAGGCTAACGTTAATACAATCAAGCTAAAATTTCAACTGTAAATAGATTAGAGGCATAGTTTAAATGTATCAAAGTTTACATCTTATCATATGTTATACCGTCACGCCTACATGGTCTTAAACCTGCGTTACTATGACTAATTCTGGTTTCAGTTCAACATTTGCACGGTTGAGGAAGTTTACGACCCTATCAAAGCCTACGAATTACGGTGTTCGGTTGTGCTGAGGTAGTGATATTCCTAAATAGCTAAAGCTTGCTATGTTTTATTTCAGGGCCTATATATCCTTCGTTGGAGAGCCACTTGAAAAAGAGCCTGGAACTGAAAGACGGAGGGGAGTGAACATGGTCCAGAGGGGTGAAGGATATATCTCAAGCCCGCATTGTCCATGTACGGTATAAAACGGAACAGCAGCAAGCATTAGCAAAATTCCCCATAATCCCCGGTAGTAATTTCCCTCCGCAAACGCTGGCGTTTCTTGCTCCCCCAAATGACACGTCCCAATAGGCAACTCCCCTACCCGTAGCACTCCAAATTGCCATCCCAGGGTCTTCATTAACAAGCGGAAGCTCTTCATGACCCCAACTGGTTTTCTTTTACTTTTAGGTCTCTCTACACATCGCAAAACATGAATGGGGGGCACTTCTTATTAAAGAACCTAGTGAGCCTAGTTTCCTAGTGACGTCATTCGGGATATGTTGCCTATTTATAGTTTCGTTCTTTACCCAGGACGAAGCTCATGTATCTCCCATATTAGCTCCAACTTGCTTTACTAGAAGTTATCCCCAAGTTGAGGGGTGAATAGGAACTAATTCTCTGGCTGGATGTAAGCAGTAATTGCTTTTCAGCAGTAAATTGTTCCACTAGTACCAAGTTTCACTTTTGGTAAACAACATATCCATGGCGTCTAATTGTGCCGCCATCTATTGGCGCTAAACTGCTAATGAGAGGAGAAACTTACCCAGACTGTAGGTTCCGTTCGCACTGCTACTGGCTTGGGAGATAAAACTGCAGGTCCATAGTAGCAATATCATTTTTGTCAACTTATGAAGCAATTGCCGGTAGAAAGTAAAGGAAGCTCGGAGCTGGTAGCATGTTTGTCATCGATTACACTTTTAGCCAACTTTACTGCTTTTATACTCTGGCTTTTTTCCCGGAATCTAATCGTATGGTATAAGCGTATCAAGGAGACGGAGATGCCATCATGAACCACGCACCTAGACAATACAGAAAGGTATTTAATCTATTTATCGATTATCCAACGTAAACCTAAAGCTGTTACAACGGTTTGTGTTAAACGTAAACAAACCTGGCCCAGCAACAGTACAGTACACTCAACGAGGTTCAGCAGACAGTAAACAGAGTATAACTCATAATGCACATGAAAACAGCTCATAATGTATACAGAAATTGGGCCACAGCTCTAATAGAGAATCATTGGTTATGCTCATAATGATACATCATGACGTGCAGAGAAAAGCTTTTCATTTCTGCGTCTTTCTCTTCCTTCCTACCTCCCGGTAGGAGATCTTCTTTGAAGCTGTCATGGCAACGCAAGTTTTTCGATATACATTTCTTCCGGTTCCTGCCCCCTTTTCTCTTATTACTGGGGATACAGCCCCGGTCTTACCCGGACTCGGAAAGAAGAACCCACTTGATACCCCCGCTTTTTCTTTCATCTTCTTCAGTTGAGACTCGGGCACTTGAAAAGTACTTCAGCAGATAGTTAACAGGCTTGAATACATCCATGCGTAAATCAAGAGGGATTTTCGGAAGTTTAAGTATTGCAGTCCTTAGGCTTCGAACCACGCTTGGTTGACGGTACAGTAATACTTTACCGGATACACACCTTTCCGCCCGTCTGACCTACGGTTCCACTCAATTTCTATCACGCCAAGACTTCGAATTTGAATATTCTTACAACTACGGAACTCGTTCTCATAGTTTTTCTAAGATTAGAACTATGAGAGAGAATTCATCAGTTCATATGAGCTTACTTCTGATGTATGTGGACGTGAAGGAGTACTGATGGATACGCACTCTGAAGTGATTCACTCTGTAGTTCCTTGAAGTATAAGGAAACTTTCGTTGTCGCGTGTGAAGGCTAAAGTTTCTTCGATGGGCTTCTTAAACAGATTAAGAAAGTGACTTCGAAGCCGCTTCTTACAAGATAAGGAGAGACAACTTTCTCTGGGTTTTGGTATGTGCACAAGGAGGTAGTTCTCCGAACACTAACTTTGTACGACACCCAGCCCGGTGTTCCCAGAGATCGCGCAAGACTGTTCCAACAGGTTGATTCAGGGTTCCTCGTACTACTCTTATACGTGAACACGAAACTCGACTCGAGGATGGGAAACGAATACTAAGAACCCCAACTCGGAGAGGAGAAAGGAATCAATCAATAGGAGAGCGCATGGTGTGAGTTCGTCCACTTCAGAGAAAATTGCATTCGACGGATTGAGAATGAACTGTGGCCTGGGTTCTCTTCCGTGAACCATGTTGGAAAGCCATTCATCAAAACGAAGTTGAGTCCTGACATGACAGTGAACTTCAACAGTACCCTGTTTGTTTACTTGTTCTCTGCGGCACAGAAGGGCTGTTTCTCCTTACGCAGTACGACTTAGCTCTTACGCAATAATGGATGGCTTGGTTTGGAGTAGTGATACTCCCAGGAGCGTTTAGGAATAGGTATGTTAATAATGGCAGTTATAACCTCAGTTCAGTCGTCGCGTGTCAAAACGCAGGCAATCGACAATAACCTGCGACCTCGGTATAGTGTATCGTATATATCTCTATTAATTGTGTTGTCTGACAGCCATGTGTGTCCACGCAGTCGCCTCATAAATCAGGCCTTTCCATGGACTGGCTATTTCTGTCGACAACAGTGAATTAAGCGGAAATGGGTTTAACGCGGTTTGGACATTCGAGCCTGTGAGAAGTCGACGGGAGAACAACCTAGCGGAACCTTACACGTCGGTCCAAAGGTTGAGGTAGTGGCGATGTAAGCTTCTAGAGGTCGGCTAAGTTTTATCTCTCTCTCTCTCCCGCTCCGGTTGAATCTCCTAACATCTTTCCTTTCCAGGCTATTTACGTATAACGAAACCTTTTTGGCCCGAACCCGAACCCGCCAAGCGGCCTTTTCCAACGGTCGCGAAGGACGCCAAACGTTGATTGTTGGAACCGTTGACAATAATCTCTTGAAAAAGTTTGAACCATCAAAAACTTTCCATCCTCTGAACAAGCAAAACTTTTGATTGTTTGGCTGTTCCTTGAAGTGGAACAACTTGGAACAAAGAAAATAAGTATGGAATCAATAATTCAATTAAACGAACTTCTTCGCTTCCTAGAAGTTTTGTTTGAAAATACAATTTGTTACGAGTTCAGGTTGGTAATAACGACGTAAAAAAACCCGTAAACGCCTTAAACGACAACGTATGTCCTTTTACGCACTGCAATCCGTGTGTCGGAAAGTCTTTGGTGCAGTTTGAAGCAAAAAGACCAAATGTTCTAGTTGTTATGGCTGTTGGGTTTCTGCGGATTTAAGCCATAAAAGCAATTTATAGACAACACAAAGGTTATTACTCCACGACTAGCGTTGTTGCCAAAGGAAAGTGCGAATTGTTCTTGTCATCTCCTTGCAGAATTAATGGACCCACTTTGACACCAAGGGCACTCATTGCCCTTTTTTACTCACCTCTTTCGCTACGCTTATACGAGCTATAGTCACAAATGCAGGTCTATAAAACCTCCGTAATATTCTATAAGTCGTACTGTCTAAGAAGCTTAACGTGGATCCTAAATTATTTTTACTTGAGGAGATAAAGCCGACCTAAAGGGCATAGTAAACCCCTTTTAGTGCTGGCTCCTAGCGGTAAAAATTTCTAAAAAACGGATCTGAAAGTTCGGTAAACCTAGTTACGTCGGAAAACTGTGTAATCATTTGGTCATAAAAGAGCCACAGCTGACTCTTAAGTTGGAACACGCGTCAGCCATCCAGGGCCTTCTGCGGCACTTCGGTGACAAAAACGCTCGACTTTTTTAATCTTATTTAAAAATCCAAGAAAAAGTGACAATATTTAGGGCTTTCCGAAGAAAAATGCTTTCTTTTCTGCCAAGGTTTCTTCACAAGCAACAGCAACACGTTAAGGCCTTGCAAGGATTCCTTTTAATCCGTTTTTTACCTTCCTAGAGTTTAAGTGTCTGCGCTTGACAAAAAAAATGAAAGAAAAAAATGTCCAAAGCTGCCGCAGCAATGAAGAATGCAACGAGGAAGATAAGAGCCTTGAATGACACAACACTGAACTCAAAAATATAATCTACTGACGTCCAAAACAGCAAAAGCTATTTATAAACTTTATAAATCCTCTCCATTTTCTCGGAAAAGTGAGTATAATACAACAGTTTGAGTTTTGAGAACAAATTGGGGATCCATTTCCAGTTTTGAGATGATTCTGACAATCCTGATGTTTATGGATGAATTTGTTCATGAATTGTTTGTAAGCAAAATGTCCAATTCAAAGTCAAACAGTTAGTGAAGCAACTTTCAGTTTAGACGCAGATCAGTTTGTTTATAAACAGAAAGTTCAGCTTAAACTGTTAAACGATTGTTTGTAAACAGTTGTTTTGATGTAAACAACTGTTCTCTAGCCAATGAACGTACAGTATACTGTACGATGTCCTAACGGTTCTAGATGTTCTAAATGTTCTGAAAGGTTCGAAATGGAAAATGAATATCGTATTATATTATTTAAGTAATTGTTGTATTTGGAAGAACTAGATGAACGAAAGCAGATTAGTTTAGAAGGCGTTTATTTAAATTGATGCTTTGATAAATAATTCTATGTACAAACTTATACATCAACATGGAAAAGACACGTGATTTGCAGTACCAGTAGCACAGGACAGGCAGAGATTCGTAAGAAACGAGAGAAGGTCGAAGCAACACCCTGGATATGTCAGTACGATATGCTGGCCATAATTCACTCTGACCAGTTGAGAGTCCCCTCCCTTTTTTAACACCTTTCACACACATTTTCAAGTGCTTTGTCTATTTGCCGACCCGTTCTCCATTTGGCCCAAAACCTCGGAACGATGGCTCGGCGATTGTACTGTTGCCAACTTCCAACTGCCATCAATTCTCGTGAGGAGTAATCTCAAGCACTCCAAACGTGCCAAAAACTCCGCCTTTTACAACGCGGATTCTCGACGTTCCACGACTTCCTCCGCTTCCGTCTCATTCCCGCTGCCTTCTCCGGAATCTGGCAGCGACGTCGGAGGATCCAGTGCTGTGTGCAACGAAATCGTCACATTGCGATTCACCGAAACGGCCGGGAAGAATACGCCATGCATGTCCGTGAACGCCACAGGGCCCTACAATTCCCCAGCCAAGCAAGCCAAGAAAAGAAACTACATTAACCCCCAATCTCGGACTAAAATTGAATTTTAAACTTGTTACCTGAGGCTCGTCGTTAACATAAAATGCTAAGTATCTTCTTTCCAAATCTAATAAGACTCCCACAGTGGATCCCACTTCGATACCACCCGCACAACGTTGGGTATGGACATTGTCATGGAGGAACCAGGATCGTTCCGCGTCTATATACATGGCCCACGCTTTATCATCCTGTCCGAGCAAACCGCTCTTGGAAACGTCTCGTCGGGCCACGCCAAACGCCGGGTCCGCGGTGCCATCCAGCCGGTCAACAGTGAATTCCCAATAATGAATGCCCCGCGAGAAGCCCACTGAACCGAGGATGACGCAAGGTTCGAACGTTTCAGCCGACACGGTGCATCTATCCCCCGACAGGCGCGCTTCAGGCGGACACGTGACGCCGTCAAGGGTGAACCAGGCCACTATTCAAAGATTTATAAGCAAATATGATTCCCCCCAAGTCAGAAACTTTATACAGTACCTTCTGCAGTGTGGAGCGCCAACGGCTCTGAATAGGGTCCTTCCCCAGCCCCATTGAAGGCTTTGACTCGAACATGGTACAAGCAATTGAAATGCAAACCATCCACGGTGCAGACCGTCTCCTTGCCACAGTAAACTTCCTGCAAAGTTTCAAAGATGAGTTTCCCCTCCAAACTTTCTAAACGCGTCTTTTTAGACCCACACAACTATGATTGGGCGCCCTAAAACGCGCCTGACAGGTCGAATTAAAAATTATCGATCATAAGAGGGTGTCTATCCGTCCCAACAAAGAAAGAAAAAGAGGGTTGGGAGTGCAATAGCTGTGCTCTTGTTATCTTAATGAGACAGCCGATGAGTCACATATATGCACTCCTCCAGGCCTCCCTTTTCTACTCTTCTTAACCTTCCCTTCCCTTTACCCCCTCTGAATTTGAGGTTTGGTTATGGTTCAATAGTTGGGAAGTAAACGAGAGGATAAAGAGGAAGGAAAAGAGAGCGTATATCTTCGTAGGCGTTCTGAAGGTGCAACGCCAACGCATTGTTCGTGTCCCCCTCCCTTTCAAAACTATCAAACAACTTTTCGTCTTTGGCGTCCTGTCCTGTACCGTCGTCTACGTCACGTTAGTTCTATTGGCTTTTGTATTGAATATCGTGTGCTTCCTGCCCCTGTCACAGTCAGGCCGATAGCTGATAGGCATAGGACAATTGGATCGCTTATGAACTTTTACTCCACCCAAACTTAGGGTAAATCTACCCAAGTTACTTTACACTGTGTAATAGTCTTAAGAACTAATACAAACTAGGCTATATAACTAATAAAAAGACGATACATCTGTCAAGTAACCTTGTTCCGAAAGAGACTTTCATTGTCTTTATCCTGGGCTGTAAAAAATAACAATCGTCGCTAATTACAATATTTTCCTTATGGCTATCCTGGGCGGGTACTCCCCTGAATATGTGCGTGCTTACCTTAATTATTATTACTGTATTGTACATTGCGTTTGCCACATAACACTACTACCATATGTATATATTGTCACGCCAATAATGTACACACGTATGTTCCAACAATTGTGTCTAACTCAAGGAACTTTCAAAGAAACCACACAATAACCCCATGCACTAGAGATAAAAAACTGTCTGACCCCTTTCCACCGCGATGACTCCTTTTACAACCTTCCAACGTCGCCCGCCTGCCGAGGTGCAACGTGATACCGAGCAGGCTAGCGACGTTGGTAGATGTACTGTACGTAGCTACATTTTATAGCGTGACAATATAGTTGAGCGCGAATACCAGAGCAAGGCAGATCGTACCTTTTTACACGTATACAAGCGTTATAGAAACCGAAGTAATCGACAATCGGTAAGTTCCAAGTCTTGTGGCGTACCAGAACTATACCCAAACGAATAACCCTTGCGATTAGCTTGCAGAAATGTTTAGTCTGCTGAACTTCAGAAGACGCGCTAATTTAATAGCAGCGCTAGCCTTGAGCTTGATGGTGTCTATTTACTCCTACGGAACGTTCATCTCTTACGAACCTGGCGAAAACGGCCAAGTAGTTAGCTTCCTAGAGCCTACTATTACAGCCACCGTTGTGGGCAATGCATCTGAAGCAGACTCGTTTGTAAGCAAATCGCTTGAAAAGTTTACAAGCACAGACCGAAGTGACCGTAATCACAAATTGGCTGTTATTATACCATTCAGAGAGAGGTTTGAAGAACTTCTCGAATTTATACCTCACATGAACCAATTCCTGTCACGTAAAGACATTGTTCATCAATTTTTTGTCCTAAATCAGGTAAGCAATAAACTACTTCGACTCGACTGTTGGTCTTATGCCTATACCCCCCACGCCTTTAAGGTGGATAATTTTCGATTCAACCGTGCCTCGCTCATGAATGTAGGGTACTTGTTGGCCAAAAACGAATCTGGCACAGACTATATAGCCATTCACGACGTTGATCTCTTGCCTTTAAATCCCGAATTGGATTACAGTTATCCGGGCAAAGGACCCTTCCACGTGTCAAGCCCCGACTTGCATCCTAGCAGCCACTACAAAACCTATGTTGGAGGAATAGTGCTTTTATCCAAGTAGGCATACTATCTCGCAAATTCCAAAGTGAATTATTAATTACACATTTCAACAGCACTGATTTTGAAAGTATTAATGGATTAAGCAACCGGTACTGGGGCTGGGGATTGGAAGACGATGAGCTCTATGCACGAATCCAAAAAGCTAGACTAAAAATTCACAGGCCATTCAACTTGACTACAACGACGACCAACACGTTTCGGTAATTGTGATCGAAACTAATTTACGCGCTTTTTACTTTGTCTATTTTGGTCTTTGCTGAGTTATCTTTTGCTCCACTAGACACTTGCACGGCCGAAACCGGAAACGAGACAGGCAACGATGCTTTAATCAAAATAAAGTTTATAGGCGGTGGGATTTCGTTTCGGGTTTAAGTAGCGTCAGTTATCGTTTGATTTCCAAAAAGTCACTGTCTATTCAAGGAAGTCCGGTCACAATATTTAACATCCAACTGGCGTGCAATCAAACAGTCACTCCGTGGTGTATATGCCCGTAGACGTACAGTGCAGAATTCAATTCAATTTGAATTCAATGAATCTAACGAATTCGAAATTCAATTTAATAATAAAGCCTTTTACCGTCGATGGCGCTGACCAACCTTTCTTACACTATATGAACCCCACGTCACTGAAACGAACCTCTTCCTCAGTGATGATGTTATGGTTGCATTCGCAAATTTTGTTTGGTGAAATTGATTTCTCTTGCACGAATTTTAGAAAGTAAGACCGACCTCCCTACTTTAGCGTATTTTATATAGTTTTCACTTAATACTCACTCGAAAGGGTCCTGCATGGCCATCATCCAGTTCCAAAACATAACCTTCCACGAAAGAAGCCGGAGTTGGTTGCCAGGCAACAGTCATGGAATTATTCTCTGCGCTACACTCTTCAACAATGAAATTCGGGCGTTCAGGGGCTATAAATGGGAGATAAAAATAACAACAAAATAAATAGCGTCATTCAAACACCGCGCCAAGTTTTATATACACCCAACCCAGTTGGGGTACTAAACGTTGTCAACATAAGGTGCATTTCATCGCCAGACTTTTATGATACATATTGATGCTAACCCCGCGCCAAGCGTTAAAGAGCTCTGCACAGTTTGAAATCCGAAGTTGGGCCCTCATATAGAGCTTTTGCCAAATTACGCCTCTCGCGGCAAGAGTTGGCAAAACCCGCCATTTTGAGTACATTTAAGTTAAGGTAAACAAACAACAACAAACTGTTTTCCGTGAATATTTTGGTTTTCCTTACAGCTTTTACAAGTAGCTCAGGTAAACAAACAAAAAGACACAATAAGACACAAAGACACAAAGCAAAACCAATGTTCACGGAAAACAGTTTGTTGTTGTTTGTTTACCTTAACTTAAATGTACTCAAAATGGCGGATTTCGCCAACTCTTGCCGCGAGAGGCGTACTTTGGCAAAAGCTCTCTAATAGTACCACATAGTATATGTAGTACAGTACAATACATAATGACCTGGTGGAAAGATCAAAAGCTAAAAGGACTGAGACTGACAAGGAAATTTGGTTATAACTCAGGGGAACCTAGCACAGGACTTGTTATAACTGTCATGGGTCTCTTTTTAATTCTAAATGCTTCTGTTCACTTCTGTTCTTCGAAAGAGAAAAGACTTAAGGCTATAATTGGACGGGAGCTGAGCAAGAGAGAATGAGACAGCAAGATTTTTTCCCATAGGAGACGACCGTACGACCTACACTACCTTCTAAAGCTCCTGAAACCTTCTTAACCAGCCAAGTGGAAGTGTTGCAAACAGGCAGGTCTTTTTTTCCTTCTCAAGATTACAAAAATAATAAATGCCCGGCAAGCATTACCACGAGATTTTGTCAGCGTCTCGAAAAAAAAAAATAAAAAAATAAAAAATAGAACCTAAATCTTTCAGAGTAGAGTTGTTATAAAAAAACACCATCTAAACAAGAAGCCGTATAACTGCTTATCAAATGTTGTTACGGTTGGATACAACTAGCTAAATATTTGCTAGGTTTACTTGAGCACGAAAAGTGTTTAAGCAGTGCAAAAACAACAACGTGATTTGAGTGGAAGAAGTAAATAAGAAAAATATCTTTACCTTTATGACTTCCTTGAGCTATACAAGAACAACATAGCCACCCACCAGAGTCAGAGAGAGGAATACGGAAAAAGAAATAGAAGGAAGAAAAAAGACGTTGTCATTAATTAAAACTTGTGTCTGACTCGAGGAGACAGACGAGTCCACATAAAGACAGGAAACGAAATATCATGACAGTCAAAAGTTTCCACAGGCTTCACAAGAGAAGACAACAAGGATAAAGCTAACAAGGACAGATGTCAATGTGTAGGGAATAGTAGTAATCTAAAACTCGCCCCCACCAACGATGAGATGACATCCCCACTTGGAAAGAAGAAGCGAAGGAACTACACAACTATACTATAGGCTACTACTAGAAGACGAGACGGGACAACAAGAAGGTCAGACAAGTTGGGCAAGAATCCGGCTTACGTTTCATCTGGACAAATGTTAGATGTTCCACGGCGCGTTGGACGGGCTGGACGTCAAGCGTCAAGTCTAATTGAGCAGTAATACGAGTTGCTAGGTTCTGCATATCGGATTCCCATGTACGGTCCACCATAAGTACGCGGTCGGATAAGTGGCTTCCAATCTACGCAAGTAAAAAGAGAAAAAATCATTAAAATCAGTAAAATAAACCAATAAATAAACCAAATAATCTCTTCTTCTTCTTTATTCTTGAGGCAGAAGCCGACCAGAAGCATCAAAAGTGTTTACACATGGAAACACGCTTGTTACTCCCGGATTCATGCGAAGCCTCAGCGTTACTTGGAGCGTTACGTTTATTTTGCGCTTTGGAGTTACTTTGAGTAATTTGAAGCGGTGTAGCAGTGTTGTAAGACACAGAAGAAGGTTCGGATGAAACCATAGTAATGAACTGGTACCCGGAAAGCAAAACAGAATTGGGGAGTGGTTGGATTACCTGTAGGAAAGCATTGGGATCCGTCTCTTTAAGGGCTTCGATGCTGAAATGGAGCAAACCCGTGGTTTTCTGCAAATGACTAGTGCACTGCGCTACGTGCTCTTTGTAGCGGAGGAGCCGGTTTTCCTTTTCTTGGCGAACGTACTCAATCAAGGCTGCTTGTCGTGCACGTATTAAGGAAATAAGGGCTTCGCACTCCTCGCCGATGACAGACTCCACGCAGGCACTACTTTCCTGTGAAATGCACAAAACAAGAAGACGGTAGGGAAAAATTAGAACGAAAATAAAAAGCGAGAGAACCAAAAGAACAGAAAAGCATTTGATGGCATCTTTGAACTCTTAAGAACTCTGGGCTTGCTTTGCGTTTCATTGGATTTTAAAGAGCGAAGAAGCGTTTCTTCTCCTCCTTGACGAGACGTCTCACATGATTGAATCTTCGCTCATTGCTCTTCAAAGAGCTCCAGAAAATCTTTTCTTTTTTCTGTTCTTTTTTTTCTACTCGAGTTGCATCACTTGGAAACCCAAAGTTTTGCTTCCTAAGATCCTCCACACATGACGGCGTCGCTTCTTATCATGGAATGGACGGTGATACCGATATTCACTTACGTGTAATTTGTCCGAGGCGTACTTTATTCGCTGAATCAATTCCGTGGCGGCGCGGGCTTTCTCAGAGAGTTGCTGAAGCGCCTGGGAGAGTTCCGTCTGCAATTGAGGGGAGAAAAAAAGATAAAATAAATAAACAAAAGTTAAGACTCTTTAACACATTCCATTTCTGTAAGAAAAGAAAAAATGCTCCCCTTTTGCTCCTATCATTGCCTCCTTTTCTCGCGTTTTCTTCGCATTTAGACCATACTTTCTTGGGGTTTATGAGTTAGAAACAAAATAGCTGGGAACCAAAAATGCGTTTTCGACACGCCATGTGCTGTCAAGTTTCAAACCATGAAAGTGCTAGTAAAACTTGGGGTATGGCGCTGCTGCTTGGTGTGTGGAATAGAGAATATGGCAAAACGGACCAAACATACGATTCTAAACGAGGTCTTTTTCTCTCTCTCGTTTTGCGTTTTCAAGTGGATCTTTTGCATCTCATTCTGAGAACAAGAAACGTGTTAGCGGCCTACTCGTAATATACGATTTCCTGGCATTCGTGATTTAACACTAATCGTTCGCTTTCCCCTCAAAAGAATTCACATATTTCCATTGCCACAAATTCCACATGCCACCCATTTCTTCTGTGCAGTGTTAATCCTTTTTACAGCATTGTGGTTTTGCCTTAGAAATTCTCTCTTAATTTACGAGCATTTTCTAACTCGGTTTGTGGTACGAGATCTAAGCAGGAAAAGCAAAGAGCGTGCATCATTTATGTATACTAGCAGTCCAGCACCAATGGGGTTATTTCACTGTTGACGCATTGACGTGTTCGCAACTGTGTTTATATTCAGTACTGGCTTATACGAGTTCATCCGCCAACAATGAAATGAAAAACATGGTTGCTTAGCATGGAGTAAACGCACCATGTTAAGATATGTAGGATTTCAGAATGTATTTGAGCTTTTGATTTCACTTTAAATTCAAATTTGAGTTCCATTTTAAGCTCCCTTTTTATATGGAATTGCAGCAGTAGAAGGAATCAAAGTCTGAGCTAATTAACCGAGTTCAAAGGTGTGTAAAACGCGTGCAAGGGTGACTCATCCCTGGAGCAATTTTCTGTGTTGACAAGTTAGGCATATATATACGCTGAAGAGGGTATACGTGCAAGTTACGAGTGGCGCCATAGGCGTTAATTATACCTAAACGTGTACTTCACGTAGCGAACTCTTTCGTTGACTTGCATACACCACGTTTTTTTATGTACTTCTTTAAAGGGAATATGCATTGTAGTAGACGCTTATATAAATTTGGAAAGTAGTCTTACAGGCGACAGGCTCTTAACGCTCTAATTGTTCCCCTTTTTATAAATTCCTTGCACGAAACGTAAATTGAATTTCTGTCACGAGACCATTTTACAACTCTTTTTTTATTGTTTAAACTCCTGCCTGGATGATTATGCGAAAGGTAAGAAGATGCTAGAGAAATCGAAAGTAGTCACGGAGGTAACATTGACAAAACGAATCTAATCAATCTACAATTCAAACCTTCCTTCATGCATACGAAACCTGTTCCCCCAATAAATAAATAATAAATAAAATTCTGTCTCAAATGTTACATCCGCTTTGAAAATTCTCTGTGTCATCGCTTTAAGGGGCAATAGCCCACCCCTAAAAAAAGTTGTCTTAAAAAATAGGCAAAAATTCTGGTTTCTAATTACACGTTTCTTTGTATTGCGCGGAGTACTAATTAAGCTAGGAAAGAAAAAAATCTCCGTAATCATGGTAATTATGGAAATAAAAATTTTGGATTTTTTTTTACTGTTTTAAGCACGGAAGTAAGCAGTAAACGCGGTTACAAGCGTTCATAAGCCGCGCCGCCGCGACACGTCCGTGATGTCACGACCCTAACTTTACTTGCCCGTAACTCATGAACGGCTGCTCCCAAAACGGTCGAACAAAATGCATCGTTCTTAGAATAACGTACGCTAGATGGGTACATCAGAATCTCAACATATGATTTGGGAATTTGTTCTTTCTGCAACTTCAAGGAGTCCCAAAGCAACCACTTTGTCGTAAATTTCGTCACAATCTAACAGTAAAAACTACGTCAAAGTCCTCTTTTCTTTGCATTATTTATTGGATTGCCGTGTCCCTTACGGCTAATTAACTAACCTTCACATTAAGTCGGTAGTTCCCCCAAGGGCGCAAGGGATGTTCTGCCCGCTAATAAGCATGCATTATGAATCTTTTAAGCGAGCTTAAACTGCGCCCTGGGCCAGACTGTGTTCTCTTCTGTGGCTTCGACTAGCCTAGATCAGACAGTGTCAAATCCACCCTTTTGGGCCTGTCATACTACTTATCGTCGTGAATATGGCCACGCGTGTGCCTGTGCACGGGAAAGTTATTAACGAGCCGCGACTCGCAAGGTCACGTGTGAGGTTCATTCATTGTTGACGTTTGATGGATGGATCGCCGAGCACATCCAAGTTCCAAGCGACAGAAAACGGGTTAAACCTGTGGGGGTAACTGGAACCTTACGGCGTCAGGTTTTACAATCACCGTTCTCTTGAGTCGAGAAAGAGACTTGAAGGGCGCCATGGCGACTCACCATCTGCTAGGTCGGGGAAGCTTTGGTAAGTCCTATTGGGTGGGGGTTCCTGAATGCGGAATCGTGTGCAGCACACAATACACACGGAAAGGAGGGGGGTCATGTGACTCAACACTGCGCGATCAATATAACGTAAACGCAGTGCACACCCTCGCGTTCTCCCTCTTCAAAAAAAGAATAGGGACACCCCCGTAATAACATTGAACGAAATTCGCATTGATACTTCCATCGCTGTTACTGTTGTGACGCCGCCTTCTCGCCGGCGCCGCCGCGTCCATCGTCCGTCGTCCACAAGAGGGGAACAGTAGAAAGGGACAAAGACCAAACATCAACGCACCTGGACACGAAACAGACAATGGCTGTCTTTAGGCTTTTACACGTTTACAGTACATAATGTGTCAAGCGTCGGGCTCTTTCATGTTGCTGTCCTCGCGGTTACCATCACATCACATGTAACTCGTACTCGTAGTCGAACTCATACACGCGCGAATAGTTTACTACATCCTTAACAGTCATCCTTGTCTCCTGAGTTGAGCTGAGTTTGGTTGGGGTCGGGATGGAGGTTCATCCCAGATCCCAGTGAGCCAAGTTCCTTGTTTACAAAAGAAGGCATGCATGTCTTCCTAGGGGCTTGTCTATTTCCGGTTCCCGTTATATACATTTCCCACGTGCAACATCCTAAGGTTTCCCGGGAGCAAGCCCGGGAGTTCCTGTTCCGCCTGCCACACCGCAACATCACCCCTTCCCATTCCTTTTTTATTGGCAGTTGTATATTATCTTAGGACAGCATGCATAAACACGCCCCTTAAGCACCCAACCCCAAAACATGGGACCCCTTGGGGCTTACCTCAAAAATCCACCCAAAACAGTTTACCCCCGTGTCCAAAACCCCCGAATCCCCGTACCCCGAGCCATACATCGAGCCGTACATTGAGCCATGCACCCTACATCGAGCCGTACATCGAGTCATACATCCTACACCGAGCCGTACATCGAGCCAAACACCCTACATCGAGCCGTACATCGAGCCCTACATCCTACACCGAGCCGTACATCGAGCCAAACACCCTACATCGAGCCGTACATCGAGCCACACATCCTAAATCGAGCCGTACATCGAGCCCTACATCCTACATCGAGCCGTACATCGAGCCCTACATCCTACAACGAGCCGTACATCGAGCCCTACATCCTACAACGAGCCGTACCTCGAGCCCTACATCCTACATCGAGCCCTACATCCTACATCGAGCCGTACATCGAGCCCTACATCCTACATTGAGCCGTACATCGAGCTCTACATCCTACAACGAGCCGTACATCGAGCCCTACATCCTACAACGAGCCGTACATCGAGGCATACATCCTACATCGAACCATACATCGAGCCTTACATACCACATCGAGCCGTACATCGAGCCCTACATCCTACATCGAGCCGTACATCGAGCCCTACATCCTACATCGAGCCGTACATCGAGCCCTACATCCTACAACGAGCCGTACATCGTGCCCTACATCCTACATCGAGCCATACATCGAGCTCTACATCCTACAACGAGCCGTACATCGAGCCCTACATCCTACAACGAGCCGTACATCGAGCCCTACATACTACATCGAACCATACATCGAGCCTTACATACTACATCGAGCCGTACATCGAACCCGAACTATCCCGTGGATGGGCTACAGTATCCAAATGCAAACCTCGTGTAAAATAAACTTTAACAGCGAAAGTACCCGAGTACCTATAGGATTGTGCTATGAACTACACATTGAATACAATGCATGGTACACAGTGAATACAATTTCGAATGTTGAATTTCGAATTTTCACTGTGTACAATGTAATTTTCACTGTGTAATTTCCCTGTTGCAGGCAACGGTTGAGGTATTTCACACATTAGCTAAATATTTTGTCAACCGTAGCCCGTCATTAGTCAACGCAGGAAGTGTTTGCGTTATGGTTCGGGCCAAACCGTACCATTTGTAAGAGGTCATAGGTGAAGTCGTCGGGTGAAGGCACGCGTCAGAAGCGAAGGAGATCAATGGCGCCGTTGAAGTTACGCTTGCACACCAACTGGTTTCTTTACACATTGGCCATGACCAGAAAGTACTGTACTGCCGCTCATGTGTGCCCTTCAGATGGGTGTATGGGTCTATGGTCTGGACCCATTTACTTGTCTGTTCCTAATGTTTCGCTTTTAACTGCTCTCGCTCTTTTGGAAAAGGAAGGGGGGAGGGAGAGAAAGCACTATTTGGAAAATGATTGTTACACTAATGGTGACTCGGCGGTAGGAAGAAAAACCATAAAATTTGCCTCGACACCCACCCACATGTTGGGTGCAAAAACCCGGGAATCCACAAAGAGGAAAAAATGGTCTCCATCCATCAAGTTAACTCGAGCTGACGGCCGCCCGCCTGCATTTCCCCCTGTGTTGGGCGCCAACTTGGCGCCTCGAGAGAGCGCGAGAGAGACCCCAAACGACGAGATATCTTCTCTTCCAACGAGGAAAGAGGTCGATAGTTAGAGGGAAAAGGAGAGTCTGTGGTGGTGGTCGACTCACTCAGCGATGCTAACTTCTCTGACAAACTTTTCAAAGAGAGTGAAGGGGGACGCAAGGGGGCTGAGATTGTAACGTATTTACTGTATCGTCAACAACGAATTGCGCGAGTGCTGGGGGATGGCCGGATGGGGATCGGATGGGGATCGGATGGGGCTGGGGGACTTGTACAGTACGGTACTGTACTGTCTGTATCTGGTACTTCGTCTCTGTGTATATCCTTGTCTGTGACGCCAGGCGTCGCCTAACCATCCGAAAGTTTCTTTATACTCGAACTGCGATTTTCTATATAAAAAAAAACAGACATACACAAGGAGCTGTAGGAAAGTCTTTAGTTCCCCCAACGAACGTTTCCAAGGAAGGAGCCGATGTTGGGTTCCATACAACACTGTACAGTAACGCCGAATTCATGAGCCTGTCAAAGAGCACCAGTCATGAATCTACGCCAAAGCAAAGGGGGGGATTGTATGATAAGTCAGTCAAGACACAGACGCTGGACCACCCTGAAGAACCAATTCGTTTCGTTACCAAACACACGAGCTGATTATACCAGACTCCTGTCTTAAATGCCATTTGTTTTCGACTATTCCGGTCCCGGCTCACTGTTACAAAAACTCCCGCCGCTTCGTACCACAGATGCGAGACGCCAACTTATGCTCTACATAAATTGGATATCTCAGCCGATGAAATCTTCGTAAAAAATACTAGTTTCGACAGGGCATAAACAGACTATAATGAGCAGATTTTCTATGACAGTATCACCGTAGGAAATTTGTATAAAACTTCAGTCAAAATTCAAATTCCCAATCCTCAGTCAAAACAAAATTCTGAGTCAAATCAGAGGTAACGTTTCTTCCCAAGACTAAAAATTTCAGTAAAAGGGAATCGGAATTACAAGTTAAACGCTATAAAGCCAGTTGTGTCCCCTACATTACTGTCAAAGAAATTTTGCGAAATTCGAGAATCGTAAGTCGATTCTCGCGATCCTACCATCCCCCCTTTCAAGCCTTACTCCTTGACTTTTCCGAAACTGCTAATTTACACTTCAACAAACTTGAGATTCAGGATACCAATTTCTTTGTAACCAAGTACCTGAGGTATTACTGTCAGTGAAATTCGAAACAATGTACTAAAACTTGAATCGTAATCTCTGCGCGCTGTTTTCCCCATGCTTAAAACCCATACGCGGTTAAGTCGAAGGTAAGCCCCGACGTTGGCCGCCCATAAAAACACAGCAGTAATAAAAAAAGGAAATTTAAAATGGGCTGTGAGAATGTTATGGCCGGCCAACCCTAACATGGAGTTGGACTTGAGAAAGACGCATATTGTGGGGGCTTTGTATAAATATCGCAGAGACAGCCCCGGCCTGGACGGTCGCCAGTTGCTAAAAACAGGAACTCTGAGCCTTTAAATGCCTTTTTTGCTATGGAAACTATTTCACTCAAACATTTCAACGCTGCTTTTGGAAAAGCAATGAGACCCCACCAGGCCGTTTGAAATCTTTCCAATCGTTTTTTTCATTAACTTACCTTGTACGCTTTGCAAACGGAGACGATAGATTGAACGTCATGGTTGGAATGACGTCCCTCTTGGTTACAAGAGTCGCAAGCTGGCAGTTTGCAGTAGTTGCAATACAAGGCGAGCATTTCTTCGGCGTGTTCGGGACAGTGGCCCATTTCAGCACGTGCTCGTTGAGCTAATCGATTCCGTAGCAGCGTTTTCCCTTGCTTTGGCGGGACCAGCGAATGCTTGGCCAGTGGGCCTCGGGCTGGATGACAACTTTCCTTGCACACGTCACAATAGAAGACTTCGCATTGTTCGCAGAAAATGGCTGCCTCGCGCACTCCTTCGCCTTCACACAGTTGGCAGTGGATGCCCATGTTCTTGCTCTCGCAGTACTTGTCCACGATATTTTGCATCGCCCGGAACGGAGGTAGATTGTTGACTCCATTGTCGTCAAAGTACACCGTCTTCTTGCACACGGCTTGCGGACACGTGAGGGCGAAACTGACATTGTGCACCGCGGCTGGCGGGACCAGACTCTGCAAACTCGGCGTGCCGACGTAACTGCTCGGTCGACTACTACAAACCACCCCACTGTCGGTTTCGCTGAGGACCGAGACCTGGTCGATCTCGTTGGAATCCGTGGTCTCGGACACGGAGGAGTCGTTCTCGCCCGCTGAAGCCGCGGTGCTTTGACTCGGGTTCACCGGCGTCTGACTCTGCAACGCACAGTTCAAGCACACGGCGTGGTAGCACGGCAGTAAGACTGCATTGTTGAAAAAATGGTGGCAGGACGGACACCTCAACTCTTCCTCCATGCTCAAGAGGGGTCAGTGTGGTCGAAACCACGAAAGATCCAAGTAAAAAAAGGAAGTTCCGGAAGCACTGATTACAAGAAACGGGATCCCAGGGGTATCGTTTCTCTTCTAGCAACCACACAGCATCGAGTCCGACATGTGTCTGAGGGGAATTCAACAGCAGCAGAGGAAGGGCTCCTTGCCAAACTTGCGTAGCTCACTGGCGCTCGGGCTGCGGCTCACTGACATCCACATACTCGATGCACAGAGACATGGGGATGCTGCTGCCTGCCCGAGTTCTACGTCGACGTCAACCCCGGCGTCGCTAGGAAGCACCAATCACCAAACCCACCGCATTTCTACGGCGTCCAAAAACACCCCTAAGGATCGAACGGAGGGGGAATGTGGGGTACCTTTACGGACTCGGGAAACGGATCGAGACTCATAGACGACGGGGCATTTCAGCCCCAAATTGCCTTACTGGTGAGCGCCAAAACAACAATGTTGTCCATACGCGATGATCGGACGGACGTAATCAACAAAACGAAGGGGTTTTGAAAGGAAAAGTGTTGGTCTGTTTGGTCTTTTGTAACTTGTTTTTCACGGAACGATGAAGAGTTTTCCTTTCGTCACTTTTTTGTAGTGAGTATCTGGGGTTCCCGCTAACTTGTGAGAAACCTCCACGCGCTGGAACAAAGAAACCAGACTGCTCTGAGCAAGAGCAACGGAACCAAATCAAGGGAAAAAGGCATCCCAAAACCCTGGCTATCTTTTTGAACGCTTGCTTTGCTAACAGTGTTCAGTAACGTCCAGATAGCGTGTAGCCTGGAGGGAACAGGCTACCTTTCGCATTGTTATCCCCGAAAACCGGTTCCTTATTTTCCAGCGGAGAGGGAGAAGTGGACGATGGGGCTTGATTGACCGCCAACACCTTTTCATTCCCCAGGTATGCTATGGTGAAAAACCAAAAAGGAGGGAGACCAAAGAGAGGCAGAGAGAGAGAAGTGGAAGCTGAAGTGGTCGATGGTGCGAGATGGCGATATGGGGTTAGACATTGGAATGTGGGATGCGAAACTCAAACTGTCTGCGAAAAAAGAAAACTTCCCACCTTCTCCACTCCTTCGTACTTCTTACTACTGTACCGAGTTTGCGGTCCCTGGAAGTTCAAAATTTCATCCAAGTCTTTCAGTTCCATAGCAAGGACCTTGAAAAATATTTTTTTATATCTTAAATTGATAAATTTGGGTAACGAAAGATATAAAGAGAAGATCTGGGTAAAGAACCTCGTGTGTCTTCTTAGCCTACAGAGTTGGTAGGCATGGGCTTCTAAGGCTCGTATTCCTGTTCAAAACATGACTTATTTAGTAAAAGAGGAAGTAGACATTTCATGCTTAGTACAGAGTAGATTACACGCTGAGAAGCTTTTTAAGTCAAATTATGTATTAGTTCTATATCTGGCTTTCAGGCGCCAAACTCGGGCCGTGCTGTTTACGATACTAGTTTTAGTTTTCGCCACTAGATGCCGGACTTTAATCACAAAATGCAATGCGTCACTACGATTAATTTCGTTGTCAAAATTATGTCATACTTAGAAGCGAATAATTACAAGGAAAATAGCATAACTGCATAAGAATTTCAAGTAATCTGAGCTTTGGGAAAGTATAAAATATCAGTTTTGTTTATCATTAAGCTCAGTTTATACCAAATGGCCCTGCTAACGATGCGACTGACACCAGCAGTCATAAATTAAACTTCTTTAACCAACAAATCCTTGTCTGCAACCGATTCCAATCGCTATATCAAACTCTTTGGACCCCCTTCTTTTACGCCCTGCAAAAATTTAAAACTAGACCAGAACTTTTCCCCGTTGACATTAACAAATAGCGTCCAATTGTGGTTAAGGTACGAAATCGATCTTAAAAACCCGCTTGGAAACAGTACCCACTAATTCCTCTATACACCTATCTAGTAACGAATGCCATTCTGCTGTTCAATAGCAACAAGGTTCATTTATATGACGTCAGCGTATCGTCTATAATGTATTCTATAGTCTGAACATATCTTGGAGTTTCCTCTTGCTCCTTAACAGCTCGTAAAAAGTAAAAGAAAGTGGATTTTTATGGTGGTTAAAAACTATATTGAGCCTTTCCTTTCCCTAAAGAATTGCACTGGAGCATATCGCAATAAAACTAGACACTGGTGGTGCGGTTGGCGCTTCCGAAACCGAATTTCAGCTCAGCTTGGTCTGCAATCATGCTCGCAATGGCTAATGAAGACGTGGCGCCCGGGGAAGGAGCGTTCCTGCAGTGCAACACTCGTTCCTTTAAAACTCCAACTCCCGAGTCAAAGATAAAATCATCCACCAAGTTGCCTGCCGAATCCATGGCTTGAGCACGCACTCCAGACGGTCCCCTGTCACCCGATCAATCATTCAAGAAAGAAAGAGAACGTCTTAAAGAGGATCATACGCAGTACCAAGACGACATGGGACCCCAAAGGCCAACTTACCTAACTACGTCTTCAAGCTTAACAGCCGGGACGTACTTTTGTAGTTGTTTTAACTGTAAGCCAACTGCGGCTGATCGGATCATTTCCCCGAGCCCGAACCGGGCGTATCTGGCAGCCAGTTTGCGAAAACCGGGGTAAGTGACAGTCTGAAGCAACTCCCTCCAGTCCACGTCAGTCCATCTGTCAAAAGGTTGTCATCCCGGAGCTTCTCACAGCTCATTACACGCTCTTTTAAACTCAAAATTTTTCTTACCTATACCCTTCTCTTCGAAACGCTAATATGGCATTAGGGCCGAGCCATACGTCTCCGTTCATCCTGGGAGTGAAATGAACACCCAAAAAAGGGAAACGAGGATCCGGGACCTAATTACAGTCGTGGTGAAATTTAATTGGATGACAAAGTGTTTTCTTCTTTTGTAACGGGGAAAAACATGAGAGGAAATTACGGGATATATGTTGCGCTGGACCAGATGGTTTTTACCGGGCTTCAGAACGAGATATTCACCGCGGAAAGGGACAATGAAAGGATCCTTAGCGCACCCGCTCATTACGGCTAATCGATCTGAATGCAGGCCGCCACAGGTTAGGACGTAATCGCACAAAATGACTTTCTAGACGACACAAAAGACATCATCAAAAAACATGAATAAAGGGGGGAAGGTTACAGGCCAATAAATTATCGTTTTTTACTGTACGTTGTCTTTTGATGTAACGCGAATAGGGCGGGGAGGAGCTTGAGATGCCCCCGAGGCACTGATAGAAACAACTTGGTACTCTGATACAACACGGCCGCCCATTTTTTGGAAATCTTGGGCATAATGTTGAGTAACAAGTTGCCAATCCACAATCCCTGTACGCGGAGACCATATGGCTTGGATTCCCTAGTAAGGCAAATTCGGGTTGAGAGCGTTCAAAAGAATTTGGGAAAGTGATTGTAGCAGCTTAGAGGAGCTGGATGTAACAAGCTGATCAAACACATAACCAACGCAATATCTTGTGCTTGACAGAAAGATATTCAAGGGTTAAGGTTAAATGCATTTCAGCCACATTTGTGACGAATTCAAAGGCATTGAAGACTCTTTACTACTATCATAGGCTAGGAAAATTTTTTGCATTTAATATTTCTTTGCTAAGCATATTTATATCAGTTCAGCTCGTTTAACCGTCAGTTGTTACATTCAGATCTTTTAAGCAGCTGTTGGACTGTTGGGTTTCTAGTACACTACCTCACAATGTGGTTCAAGTTGTTTGATTTCGTGCCGGTCAACGAGGCGCACATCCGGGACGCCATTTTGGCGCGCGTTTTCATAAAGCGCGCGCAAACGGGGTAGCTCGTCTTCTTCGACGGCAACAATGAGTTTACCGCACTCTTTGTACGGAATACCTTTCTCTTCAAGGTACTTATACGACAGATGTAAACCCTCAACGCATAACTTTGCTTTCAAAGAACCTGGTTTATAGTAAACTCCTGCGTGGATTACGCCACTATTGTGACCGCTTTGATGGAATCCTAATTACAATTGGAAATTGACGTCGCATATGCATAGTGTTTGACTTAAACTAAAGCATTTGCTTGCGTTTAGCTATTCATTTAGACAGTTTTGTTCGTATTATAAACACGGGTGGATCACTTACCCAAACTGGGTTCTTTTTCAACCAAAATTGTATCCAAATGGGGAAACCTGAGCTTAAGTTCTCTGGCAGTTGCAGTTCCTATTATTCCACCTCCAACGACAACAACGCTGCATTCTTTGGCATAGTGCCTAATAGTTGAACATATCCGGTTTATACTTTTAAAAATCGAAGGTCCACGACAAAAAAAAAATAACAAGAGAGAAGAGAGAAGTGGCGGTGCTGTTCCCCTCCAAAGTGCAACGAAAAACTGCTATTCAGAAAATCCCTGAACCTAACCAAACCTAGCCAAACTTAACTTAACCTAGCATAATCAAACCAACAGTAATAGCAAATTCAGTTGGTCAACCCGGTGCTGCACTTTTGGCACTGAGTGCCAGTTTCTCATGTCCCGATTGGCTGGTGGCGCACTGGCCCTACCAACTGAATTCGCTATAACACTCAACAATACTTGGGTTGCACTTTGGAGGGGAACAGCAGCGCTATGAGTCAACGCGGAGGTACCGGGAGGTACCAATAGTAACTCGGAGAAGAGAAGAGAACCCAAAGAGAAGCAGAAAAGACGTCCATTGTAGAGTTATTTACCTGGCTTGGATGAGTCTTTGTGTATTTAACAACTTAGCTGACGATAACAACATGTTACACTAAAGATAAACTGATAAAACGGAGGGTTATTTGATCTTTAAATGCTTGTTTCCTCAAACACAAATACCACACCAGAGATAAAAAGATGAGTCAAGTTTCACTGTTGCTCTGAATCATGCAATTAAGCGTAAAACCAATAGAGGGCGTATACTGCTTGATTGTCTGTGAAACTCCTAGGAAAAATCAAATCCTTTCTAGTAATTAGGATGCGCTGGGGTTGCTGGAGTCTTGTTTTGGTTGAATTTGAAGTTCAGGCGGGAGTATATAGCCTAGGAGAGGATTGATGAGAGATGGCAAGTGAAAATGCTCCAGTAATTCTAACCATTCCCAATCTTACTTTCAATGCTATTCCTTTCATCGCAGTTCATATCGGTAAGTTAAACAAATTTCTAATCTTTTATCTCCTCATTTCTGCTGACCGTTACAAAAATTCTTGATCTTGTGCTTGTTTATTGCAGGAGCTGGTCGACATGCCACTAAACATTCAAAAGAGTATAAGAAGCTTTGCAACAAAGCCTGCCTAGTGGTATGACTGATAATCTTTATCCCTGTGATAAATGTCCTATTGTACTGTAATTTTTAAAAATTGCTATTTAGGCGATGAAACATTTGGATTCGGGGAAAACAGCCTCTTCAGCTGCAAGTTTAGCGTTAGCTGTCTTGGAAGACAGTGATCTTACAAATGCTGGGCGAGGATCTTGTTTAAACCAAGAAGGACGAGTTGAATGCGAGGCGGCTTTAATGGAAGCTCGGGGGTTCAAATGGGCTGCCGTTGGAGCATTACAAGGCATAGCTAACCCCATTCACGCGGCTGAAGAACTGCTAAAGATGCAACAAGAAGAAGATTCTCACATTCTCTCCAGAATGCCTCCATGGTAAAAAAGGGAACACTTTATTGGTATGAAAAAAGTTAACAACTTTGTTCTATTTCAACCTAATACCATTATAAGCCTGTTGGTTGGCGAGGGAGCATACAATTTCGCTGTCCAACGAGGCGTCAAGCTGGCAGATACTGCCGCACTAGTCACAAGTATATAGTCTTGTTCTTAATTAACTTTTGCAGAAGAAAAAAGTTGCATTTAAGGTAAAGCTCGTCTGCAGTATGAGTCGTATAGCAAACGACTAGCGCAAGCCAGGGCCATAAAGCGGCGCAAATTGGAAGAAATGGGCGACAGAGAAGCAACCGCAGACGGAGCTAGTTCTGCCAAAAAACTCGCTTTGGACGCCCAAAGTGATGGATGTCATACTTTGGTGAGTAAAACCATTTACTTTTTCATTCTTGGAGGTAATCTCTTGCTTGGTTTTTATGCATTAGTAATGGGATAAGAGCATTAAGGTTATTGGAAATCTCAGTAAAATTGTGTATTGGGTTAGGATACCGTCGGTGTGATCGTGATGGATAGCACGGGTCACGTGGTTTCGGGTGCTTCGTCTGGCGGCATAGCGCTGAAACACCCTGGAAGACTCGGGCAAGTAAGCCGCGGTTTATTCCTCAATTTCATTTTATTCCTCAACAATATGTCTACTCTGTCTCGGTCTGGTACCATTATAGGTATCGCCAGTAACTATTTTTTTTAAAGCTTTACAAACTATTTTGGAAATGATGACAGAAAAGGGAAAATTCTTTCCTTTATGAAATTCGACACGGTAAACAAAGAAAGTATAGACCTCGTAATTCAGCTCATATAACATCAAGCAAAAGAGAATAAAACAACGTTAAGAACCAGGCTTATATTCCAAAGTTGTGTACAGATATATATATATATATATATATATATATATAGATAGATAGATGGATGCTTGATACTGAAGAATATTCATTGTTATCATATTCATTATTGTCCTTGCAAGAGTGCAAAACTCTCAAGGAGGATTACAATGACACGTTGAGCCATGTATAAGACTCAAAAAGCGTCCCGTAATGCACGGATGGCTTAGGATAACTATCACGACTTGCAGTGTCTCTGACATATTAATCTGGCTGGTTTAGTACTCTATTAAATCACTGCATATAACTCCTTATCCGCGTTTCATTGATAGTATTAGTTGAGTGTGCTCCAAAAAGAGTACGGGGATAAGAACAGGCATGGCGTTTGTGTGAAAAGAAAAGCGCGTGTTGTACGCGTGTGGCTTGGGTATACGTGATTGATAAGGAGTTACGGTTCCATAGGTTTGCCACTATGGAGCAGGCTGCTGGGCTGAAGAAAGGGGCGACAAATGCACTGGAGTCGTGACAACCGGCTGCGGAGAGCAATTAATCAGAACTTGCTTAGCCAAAGAAGTTGGGACCACTTTATTAGAGACTTCAGACAGTTTTTCGCTTCAACATGTCATCCAAAATAAGTTTATGACTTCCCCTGCCTTAACAGACGATGTGGCCAAAGGTCATGGCCTGGTTTGTGGAGGTCTGGGCTTTATTTACTTCCGAGAAGAGAAACGTTGCGAGCTGCATTTTTGGCACAGTACCGCCTCTTTAGCGCTAGGGTACATGACAGGCTTATCTCCCAAACCTGATTTTGTACTTTCGCGAATGAACCTTGACAACGAAGGCAAAGCGTTTCAGTTACAAATGGTTTTGCAAGAAATGAACAAAAACTCGCCTTTGTAGCTTTCCAAATTTATATACGTTTATTGCGCCCAATAGAAAAATAAATGCGAATAATTCGAAGGTTTCTGAATTTACCGATCCTTATCGATTGTGTCATTTAAATGACAAGTGTGAATCTATAATAGCTTTTACAAGAGTATAGGTTCAACTTTGATGGTTGCAGATAACCAGTACGTTAAGTTTTCGTTTTCGTGTGTAGAACTTTGCGAAGCTTTATCCGGACATTTTCAAACTCTTCTTTGTCACATGCCGGTGTGAGATAAATGTCGTTTAGAGATCCTATGGGGACAGTAAGTTAAATGTCGTTTAGGCATCATATATGGGGACAGTAAGTTAAAAGTTTCAAGTGGTTACTGGTCGCGGATAATACTTGGGCATAACAAGAGCAAATTATGCTTGAGGCGATAGGGGCTTCACGTTCGCATAAAGGAAGGTTTCGCCTTGGGCACGAAAAGTTCCGTTTTCACATGTAAAACTTTAGCGAACCTTTAAATGGACGTTATCAAACTTTTCATTGTTAAATGCGGGGTGTGGACAAAATTCGTTAGAAAATTGTGGGGACAGAAAGTCAAGTGTTTCAAGTGGTTGGTCGGAGATAATACTTGGACATAACAAGAGCAAATATGTTTGAGACGATAGGGCTCGTTCAGATAGGAAGGTTTCGCCATGGACACGCAATACTTTCGTGATTTACTGCAGATCTGTGCACTGATAGGCTGTGACTGTGGTGGCGTACACGTGAACAGAAAAATCAAAGTGCGAAGAGCACTGATTGATATACTTGTAGTGAGATCAGGCTTAAAAAGGATCTTTATGATTACTTCTCAAGTGGAAGGTTCGAAGATATAACCGTTTGGTATACTCTTTTGACCTGTCGCACGCAATACGTCTTTCGAGGTATCCGAAGGGCACTGATTATGCGTGTCAGGAGATCAATTCTTTGAAACCGTAAAGAAGCGAAAGAGGCCCGACATGATCTAATAATCCCGATATAGTATATCTAATTAAGGACAAAGTATAGCTAATAAATCTGGAATCAATTCTCACACTTGATTGCGTAACACAAATTATGTTTTGCATTGCAAAACTGAATTATTTGCACCTTCAATAAACTTTACAAGTATCTGCAAATTTAAGGCAGACAATAGGCGAATATTATATTATGCGAATGATGTCAGTTATTATAACTATTAATTTGGTAAAAATAACGGAAATGTCACAAAGTGTACTTCGGATTGTATTGATTTTCTCTTACCTGGGCTTTGTAGAAAGTTTCTTGGAGGGTTTTTGTATTTAAGATTCATATTCCGTGAAGAAATGTGGGTACAGTTGATCCATTTAAGTAAGTATTGCGGTAAAAGCACCGCGAAATTTCGACATTAGTTGTAGGTATCGTTTTGCTGTTTGCACTCGTCTGGAAGTTTCTACACATTTATCGACATTAATATAATTCACAGAATTATATTAAGAAAATTGTAGATCAGAGCTTTTCGCTGTGTCCATTTGCATTCCTTTCCAGGTCCGCTTCGCGTCAAGGAAAAGCTTCTGTTCAGAAGGCACTCCGTACTTATAGGTTCGGCGATTGACTCCTAAAGATATCGAGTCGCGATTATTAGATCACGTGACTATGAAGCTTGCCGGGAGTCTTAAATAGCCGAGAAGAGTTGCAGAAGAACATCATTGCTTCATCACAGCTAAACTTTTGTTACGATCGAAGTATTCCTAAGTTAAGCCTTACCGTTAAGCTTCGATCTTCGCAACCTTCTGGTACGTTTAAACTTACCTTTTAAAACTTTGCTTTCTATTTCATACATTCGATGTTTCGAATGCTGCAGTAATTAAGTACGAATCCGACTCTTAAGCTTTTACAATTGCGCTAATTACCTATTGTAAGAATTCAAACGTGTATGCTACTTTTAGGGGGAAATTTGAAGTTAAGCGAATTATTAAGCAATTCTCGCTTCTAGAAATAACTGCCCAAACTTGACTTAACTGTGCATATTATGTAATATCAATTATTCTTACCACTTACAATAGTAAAATTCGTAACTTAATTCATAATTAGTTCTGATAGTCGTGTTAAAGAATATTACAAACTGTTACCAAACTTATCAAACATTAAACAGTTTCTTTAAATAATCTTCTATTTTGTCATTTATGTTATATGTCGTAATTTATTATCAATATATATTAGAAATCAGGTATATAATAGAGAACAGGAGATAGGTTACAGTAGATTCTGATGTTAGAAACAAGTAATTTCAATTCTATTTATTTCACAATTACATTAACAAGTCATTTTTTCGGTACAATTTGATCAATTCGATACAAGTCTTTCAAGGAAACATCTCCGGACCCTCTTTCCAGTGGTTTAGGCTGAAAAATAATAAAGATTAATCTATTTGTAACGAGTTAAATAACTAATTAAGGTTTATACCTGGGAAGAGTGAGGTTTCCAGCCAATCATATTTACTATATGAAACGTGGCTGGGATAGTGCCATCTTCATGACCATACATCGCTAAACAAAGAGTAGCAATATTGAAGTAGTAATGTAGTTGAAGTTTCTAGGTAGACTTAATGTTATTACTTTGGTAGACCGCAGATGCGGCTGTTAAAACATCTTTGTTTAATCGCAACGGTCGATTCCATGCTGCGTTATTTTCTCCCATTCCTTTCAAATCTTGTACCAAGTGTAGCAAGGAAGGATAACCCACTTTGATATCTTCGGTATCCTATTCAACACACATTACTCAGTAAGACAAACAAGTGCAATAGTGCTAATCACTTACAATTGTAAGCATATTGAAACCAGCACGGTTCATCAAGCTCCCAATGTCCTGGACTGTAACAAACGGGGATATATGTGGTGAAACGCCCTACTGGAACCCAATTTTAGACTATCTGGTTTCTATAGTAGCATTTAGAACTTTCTATTCATTCCGTACTCCTTTTCTTTCCATTTCTGCTGCCTGCAACGAGCTTCTCAATTCAAACAGCGTGTCGCCACCAAACATGGCGCCTAGAAACACCCCATCAGGCCGTAGGATTTGCTGAATCTTTTGAAACACAGCCGGTAGATCATTTATCCAATGCAAGCTATACAAACAACCTTTCGTTAGCAAACCAATTTAAAATTGTAAATTATAATGACCTCAAACTGCTAACGACCAAGTCCATACTCTCGTTTGGGAAGTCCAACAACTCTTCATCCAGACATTTCTTGGTGAAAGGAACAACTTGAGGAGGTGTTGCTTGTTCAAGATACTCCTTAGAAGTATCACACATTACAATATGACCAATACAATCCTAAAATCAGGTCTTTGTAACAACTAAAGCACTCTCCCTTAAAAGATTTTTGAATTTTACGTCTGTAATATGGCGGCTGACGTATCCTCTGCCACAACCCAAGTCCAGAGCATTGGGAAAATGCTTCTTTATATCAAAAATGCGATCCGCTAACCGAAAACCAATCTACAGAAAGGCAAAAAGCAAAACATTAGACTTCCATCAGGAATCGATTTTAGTTTGTAAAGTTACTTCTTCTTTAAGGTAATCGTAGACCTCAACTTCTGGACTTTTCGCTGCGACATTTTTCTGCTTTTGCTTCGTTTGACGGTCAAACACATTCATTGCACGCTGCTGGGAATAACTGGCAGTGCGTTGGTAAGACCCAGGCAAACATCTCAGCAATCTCCAACAATGAAATGCCATTCGCATTCCTATGAAAAGGCAGGTTTTATCTAAAAAGTAAAGAAAATAGGCTTTAGTAGGCGTAAGAAAATCCCACAAGGTCGAATACTACATTCTTAAGCCTATGAGATGAATCCTACTTCACAACAAGATTGAAATGAATACTGATATGTACTTTATCTGTGCTAGGAGACTGTAGCATAGGGTATAGGACGAGTCCAATTTTATTGAAGGTTACTTTTTTATAAATTATTTATTTTTAATATCAAAGCCGACAAAAGAGAAGAGCAGTCTCCAAGATTTTTCGTAAGCCAACCAAGAGCTGGAAAGATAACAAGAGAATGATGTATGGAGAAGTTTTCAGGATAGGCCATCCGGAACGCCCCTTTAAATAGCGGACGACCCTGAGTCGCAAGTTTAGTCTCCTTTTGCCTGACGTAGTTGAACGACACGTCGTACGGAAGGTCTCTCAGAAGTGTTTTGCCGTTTTTAACTATTTACCACAAGTACATTTTGCATATATTTCCTGTTCATCTACTTCATTTATAACTAATTCATTCGCTGATTCACCCAATAGCTTTTCGTGTGTACCTTTTTATTAAGATTAAGCGGTTGATTTAAATTAAATTATTTTAAATCTTTTCCTTTTGTTCTTTTTAGTTTAGAAATGAATGTTGATTACAGTGACGTTCCCTTCGGGATTTTGGCTTGGCAGAAGCTCTCAGGTTGGTGTTGTAGACGTACTTTGGTCCGAAGAGAAGTGGCGTAAGTCTTTAAACCAACATTAGCTAATTAACTAGTTAATTACCAATTTTGTGTGATTATTTAGATGCTAATATTCGTCATTATTATACTTTTGTTGCAGGTACCGTCTTTTATTGCTGTTCCTCACCTATATAAGCTACCTTTGCTACCACATGTCCAGGAAACCTATTAGTGTAGTCAAAAACGTCCTCGTCCGTGACTGCAATAGCAGTGATCTCGAACCTCCTCCAAATAACACAAATGAACATTGGTGTGAATGGGCGCCGTTTGGTAAGTTTCCCAAAACTCTTGTGGCTTCTTTCTGTCCGCTCCCGAGCCACCTCTCTTTACTTTCTTGACCTCACTTTGACCTCTAGGATTCCTCTTTCTCTTCCAGTGCTCGAACCCAAGCCCAAACTTGATCCACACTTGGTTTTATTATTTAGTAACCCCAGGGATCGCAGGTAGTCTCAAAAGACTGAGGCGTCCGTTCTTCACTGTTTTACACTTTCAAGAGTTTCCAGACATGGAAGCTTTATTAGAGGGAAACCTTATTATAGAAAGCGTTGACCTAGGTTTTTGGGGTCAAGTTTGGTAGCAAACATGGCGTGAGCAACATCTGCTATACTTGACTTTTACCTTCCATTTAGTTTATCTTGTAATGCTATGATGGACTTTACACCTCTAGGCTATAATAATGTATCTTGTCATTTGTAGATGGAGACAATTCACAAACTCTGCTCGGCGCTCTGGACTCGGCTTTCCTATTCGCTTACGCCGCTGGCATGTTCGTCAGGTAAAACAAAAAGATACCGACATGGAAACAGTTTTTATTTTATGATTTTTTTTTGTGCCTGGCGGGCCCCTTTGGGGCGGGACATAACATAATTGGGCCACCTTATCTAAAATAATTATGTTTCTCCATGCGCCTGTTGATAATAGTTGTATCCGCTTTTTATCTAGGAGTTTGTAATTTAACACACTAAGCATTTCTCTCATGAGTCATTGAAGATTATCTTATTTCTTGTCTACTTGATTTACTTCCTTTTACAATTGAGAAACTCATTAAATAATCTTTCTTGATTATTTTTTAAAAACCTCCTTGGTCTAATTTGTATGAATATGATGAGGGGTTTGCTTTGATTTGGTATTCTAAACCTTGATTTAATTACTGGTTTTTCTTTCCTTGATTACCACTATAATTAATGAGGTATTAGTGAGTAGGACCTTAGTTAATTATGAAGTAAGTCTTTATTCCTAAGACAATAGTAACTTATTAGGAGATTAATTCATTATTTTTTAAACGTACATTACAGTGGTTCTTTACTAGTAAGACATTATGTTTAGTTAGGTTATTTAAAGCTAATTAGTGATGTTTTTCGTGTTTTTGTAGTGGCATGATCGCAGAGCGAGTCAATTTGCGCTATTTCCTGTCGATTGGGATGATCATGTCTGGGGTTTTCACCTATCTGTTTGGTATGGCGTTCAGCTTGAATATTCACTCGATGCCGTACTTCATTGCAGTACAAATATTTGCGGGCTTATTCCAGGTAATTTGCAAACTCCCCCCCCCCCCCGAGCTGTTGTTATCAAGCCCTTTTCTTTTTGTTTAGAGCACAGGATGGCCCGGAGTAGTAACCGCAGTTGCTAACTGGTTTGGCAAGGGCAAGCGAGGTAAGTTTAAGTCTAAGAATAGCGCATTGTTCAGCTTTTCTATTCGTCCGATTCAAGGTTTAATTTTCGGGTTCTGGAACTCGCATACCTCAATTGGCAACATCGTGGGCACTTTGATCGCCGGCCATTACGTTGAGACCAACTGGGGTCTTTCTTTTATGGTTCCCGGCGCCATTATTGGCGTTGTAGGCGTACTTATTTTCCTTTTTATGGTCTCGGATCCGCAATCTGTGGGTTGTCCTATGCCGAATCATCATGACACTGAGGTAAGAATGCTTGGGAAACCGAAAATTGATGTTGACATCCAAGCTTCTCACGTTTTTAAATTTGGGCGGGAATTTTGAATCGTCTTAACTTATGAAAGTTGTCTTAAATGTGTCTTATGAAAGTTGCCATGATTACGTTATGTATATTTTCTTAATTTTTTGGAGTTCCATATTGTTTACGTTGCCCACCCCAAAATCCCTCCCGATATGTCTGGTGTGTATTAGCAAAGCAATTGTGTTCAGGGTATGTGCGGCTACGAAAGTTTGCCCGACATGGCTGGGGATGTCCGGGGTCGCTTGCCTCGTAGACGCAGTCAAAGACGCCCTGACCTTGGCCAGGATGATGATGAGCAAGCATCTCTTTTGGAAAACACCACGGTAAAAAACCATTACGGCCGCAGCGTAGCAACTTTTTATACACGCACCGTGTAGCAAGTGTTGTGCTAAAATTGCCACTGCATGGCTCCATTTTAAACGGCCATTCGCCGCTTGAAATGCTACCTATTCTTTAATGCAAAAAACACGCTTCAGCATCAAAGCACCAGCTTGTCCCGCTTATTTGTTTGATTTAGCCAACCGGAGTTACCACAGTGCTTAAATTGTTTTTAAAAAACAGCGAAAAAGTTCCAAAAACGTTTCGGTTTTTGAACTCTTTTGAGTTCAAAAACCGAAATCATTGAGTCCGAAACCGCTTAATCGGCTTTAAACCGCCGAATTTGGATCCGAAACCGACGTTTCGGGTTCAAAGCAGCGTTTGCGGGTTGAAATTTCGAACGTTTTTTGAATTTTATTGCCTAGCAATGGAATTTTGTTCGTTGAGTGCGAAATTACTGTGGAAACTCTGGTTCTTTAATTGCGCAGCTTGTGTTTGTTGCTTATTTTCTTGTTGCCGGTATGGGTGGATAGGTGTAGCACGTAGGTAGTTCCATTTTTACGCATATTTCGGCTTTTATTAGCTACTTTTTGTTGGTAGTTTTGTTTTTGACTCGGTGGCAGCCAATGCTTGCGTCCAACAATGAAATAATGGTTTTCCTTTGGTGCGTTTGGCTGTAGGTTAATACTGAGCAGGAAATGCCAGATAAAGCAAACAGTGTTCCGAGCATTGTTACGACTGTCGACAGCGAAGTGTCGTTTGCTACCAGGAGTAGCGAAAAAGCAATTAGTTTCTATGACGCCTTGTTCATTCCGGTAAGTTTTGCACAGAATTCGACTAATTTTCTGGGACTTGGATAGTCATAGTTTGAACTTTTTTTCCATTGTTCCGATACCAGGGTGTCATGGAATTCTCCTTGTGCCTCTTTTTTGCGAAACTTATCAACTACACTTTCTTGTTTTGGCTCCCAAAGTACATCAAGGAATCGAGTACTTATTGACGTTGGGGCGCTGGATTATCAGTGTAACTAACGGTTCTTTTCTTGTAGCTACGTTCACGGCTGGAGAAAGTGCGGATTTATCAACCTTGTTTGACGTAGGCGGTATCGCTGGAGGTATTATTGCTGGAATGCTCAGCGATAGCACTGGCATGAGCGCAGTCGTCTGCGCTGTTATGCTTGTTTTCTCCATTCCTATGGTAAGCCTTTAATAATCTCAAAATAACCCAAGTTTTAACAAATTCGGTTACATTTCAATCATTTACCGAACCGAATCATGTCACAAACCCGAACCGAATCCACCTCGGAAGCTATAACTAAATCCTTTCTCAATATTGCATTTAAATATTGTTTTAAACTGTCTTTTAACTGTTTCAACAAATTTATCATACTTAATTCTTTTAGTTAAATTTAGTTGATCAAGAGAGATAGTTTTGTGAAACAACTTGTAAAATGCGGATATGGATTCGGTTTGAGTTGAAAGCAAGTTGAGTTTCAAGCCTTAGAAGCGTTTTCGAACGTTTTCGATTGGACTTTCGATGCAGCCTCGATGTTAAAATTAGATATTAAGATTTGATATAAGATTTGTGTATTAACTCGGGAATTATTTGGTTTTCTAGCTATTCGTGTATCAGATGTTCGGAGCTACGAGTTTGGGCATGAACATTGGTCTCTTGATGGTTGTTGGATTGCTTGTCAACGGTCCATATGCCTTGATTACCACTGCGGTTTCTGCTGAACTCGGCACGCACAAATCCTTGCTAGGTTCAGCAAGAGCTTTGGCTACTGTAACAGCTATTATTGACGGAACTGGATCGATTGGTATGTTTCTAATTTTCCCCTTTTTTGTTTCATTTTTCTTATTTTTCTGCGATTTCTCTTTGTATTCTTTAGGAGCTGCGGTGGGTCCATTGTTGGCTGGCCCAATATCCACTTACAGCTGGAATTATGTATTTTATATGCTCATGGCTGCATGTGTTGCCGCCTTATTGGTAAGTTTATTTGACATGTTGACAGCATTCTGATTCTGCGAAAAAGATGAAAAAGATTGCTAAACATTGTTTGCCTTGTATTTACAGTTACTTACCAGACTGGTGAAACACGATATCGAGAGGTTTAGGGAGAGGCGCCGAGAGGTGCAGGACAAACTTGAGCGTATCGCTTAACACTTCGTTTTTATTTTTATTTATGATTGCTGAAGAACATACACTTGTACGGCTGGCGAGCCTAATTTGAGTGCTTCAATGAAACATATTTTTACCGAACCATTTCGCGCAAAAAAGAAGAGATAACAAAAAGTGATACAAAGAGGGGACCAGATTGAGTATTGCACTGTTTTAAATGCACTGAATTTTTCTAACCCCCAAAAAGCCCTTAAGGGTAGGGTTTTTGCGTGGACTTTGAATTGTGCACCATTTTTTTGCAAAGATTTTTTTTTTTGGTGCCTGGCTATTCCCGCAGTTTTATAGCATAAAGAAATCAAGTAAATACACGGATTCACTGTAAATAACATGTATAATACAGTACAATAATTTTACGTAAAAAAATAAGAGAAGTACATTTTATGGAATGCCTCGAGGGATAACAAAAGAAATTTCGTCCCCAAATGCGCCCCAGGCGGCTCGATTTTGCTGGAACACTACAGTCCAACTGATGAAAGCTGTCGCAAATATTAACGCTCCGATTCCAGACAGAATAACATCTAACAAAGTAAATAATTGTAAAAATAACTTATGCATACAATATTCAAACTTACATCTTTTGATTTGTTTCTGTTCATCATATGGACTGGAAAAAAAGGCTTCTTTGAAAAACCAGACTGTGTTTATGGCCCAGAGAAATGGCAACAGCGCAAAACCAGCTAGGCAATTAAAAAGAAATTAAATACTCCAATACCCAAAAGGTAATTAATAAGTCATGTAGAAATATCCGTTCTGACAGACGGATAATTCATTAATTGCCCCCTTGCTTTGTTTGTCATTTCCAGCTGCTAGACCTTGTACTTAAAAAGCATATCGACCCACACATAAAAAGCATAATTTGTACGAGTAAGCAATTTGACTTACCCCTGAAGTACCACCTGCAAAGCTCCAACTTTTTGTCATTTGCCATACGCGTGACATCCATCTCTTTGTCGGGACTACACTACAGTACAACGAAAGTTCCACTTGTTCGTGAAGATCAAAAAAGACTAGACAAAGGTATTTCAATGACAAGATTCGATAATTTTAAAATTGTTCTACTACCTTTTTAAAGGATCTTTGCGGATCTTTGCGTTATATCTTCGTTTATCAACAATGAAAACAGAAACGCACTGAAGTAAATAAAGTTTAGTGATGCTAATTGATGTTAGATGGCTCTAGTATCGACTTTTGTGGGCGTCCTTGCAGTAAAACGATCTCCTCATTAGAGGAATGTTACAATCCTTAACAAAAAAGGGACGAATAGACAGCACCTGTTATCGTAGGCCGACAGTGCCCAAGGCTGCATGCTCGCATTCTTGGAAAATCTGAGACCTTCAAGTTTAATTCACCTGTTTTGTGTATGATCGCAACAAGTGTTTAGTGCCATATAATGCGCATGCGCAAATAAGCTTCCTACACTTAATAAAGGTAAGTCAACGAATTGTCGAATTTTCATTATTAGGACTTTCCTTCCTAAGTTTTACGTTTATTTCAAAGACAAACACGAAAACGCTCGTTTAAGTTTCATATCATAACCATTGTTATTTAATTGTCAGACTAGAAATTTACAAAGCGATTCAACTCTTGGCTTTTAATGAAGGAGATAGATTCTTTTCAAATATCGTGGAAGGCACAAACTTCCGCTCTTTTAAGCTGCCGACATTGGCGGGTTCATTCAAATCTCTATTGAGCAAACGTTCGTCTCTTTCTTCTTGAATGCTGTGGTCTAATGCTGGGGTAAAACGTTCAGAAATCAAGCCTTCAATTTGGTAACCGATAAATCCTATCGCGCCAGCAACAGGTAAAAGGAAGTAAGGCGAAAGCCGCTGAAGAGCTTGAAAAATTACTGGCCACATTCTCCCTAAAAAACGAACAGAAAAGCTCAGTTTCGCATTTAAAGAATTTATTCAAACGAAGGTACGCACTTGGTGCAAGGAGCTTAAGCTCAGGCAGTACAGCTAATTAATCGAGTCACGCCAGTCAAAAGAATGACACTTCTAAACTTTCGGCAATCCAACGTCGTGCCCCTTCAAAATAGGCAATTGGCATGTCGAGGTTTTAGTTAAGTGCTGCCCTCTAGGGACGGATATTGCAGGCCGTTCGGTCATCTTGAACTCGAGCGGAAATTGCAAAATTAGACAACCTATCTTTAACTGTCTTTAACTCATCTCTCGAAGGGAAAATATGTTATTGTTATAAAATTTCGGTTTATTTCAGTGAAAATATGTTATTGTTATAAAATTTCGGGTTATTTTCAGTTTGTGCTGCAAAGCTTTTTTCACTATCTACACTATGAGGGTTGTTGATAAGTACAAGGTTTGAGGTCATCCAGATGGTTTGGCATGATTTTGGTGGCATAGGGATATAGTCGTTCGAATAATTTGACTTTTTGTCTGTTTTCAATTGTTAATTAATGTGGAAATTCCATCTGATCTACGATACAACATATAAAATTTCCAACGGTTAAGAATCCCAATCGAATTTTTTACAGTCCAAAAGGATATAGTTTTCAATTCATTCTTGATATTTAAGTATTCTTTTTTGCTGGAGGCAGTTTCCTTAATTTTCTAAGCTCTATAGAACCAATTGAGGTCTCTTTGGTCACATTCGTGTACCGAACATTCTAAAGGAAATCGTTCGAAAGAGCTGTCATCTATCAAATCTTCCTCCCATTCACTTGCTTTTGAACTTTGAAGGGCATAGTGACCATCTGTGAAGTTAAAAACTGCTTACGAAGCTTGAACTAACCAAAAAAAAGGCAAACTTCAAGTTTGTGTATGGTTGAGCATTTTTATACTGTCTTCTCATCGTAGCAAATCCCATCTGGTAGACCTTTTATCCCAATACTCGAGTCGAATTGATCTGTCGTTAAATGTTGAGCACACATGTTTCTGATCTTTATCAGCCGCCATTCTTCAGCTAAATGCAGCATTCATGCCTTGAATAAACATTAGCCATCCATCAAGGAAGCAGAACAAGCCTTTCTTAATAGCCAGACACGAAGAATTTGTACATCCGCCCACGGCACATCATTTAATTCTTGGCAATCTCTTCTAAACCCCACGCATAACAAAACAAGAAAAGAAGATTACAAGCAAAAGAAACAGACGTGCACTGTTGCTCGGTTTTGCCACACTATTTTACCGCGATCGATCTCTTCCCACGGTATTTATAAAAGCTGACGTCAGAAGCTTCTATAGGGTCAAGATATCATTAAAATCTCCTTCATTTCCATAAAAGTGACTTTATTTCGACAAATAATAGTGGTAAAATATGGACATAAAAGATTTAACAGAAAGTACATAGAAAACTTCGAGCCAGACGATATTTTCCCCAATTTTTTTTTTTTTTTTTTTTTTATTGAAAGCTCAGGCGTGAGCAAATGCTCGTTGCCGTTTCTGTACATAATGTCTTCACTGGATTTATATAATTGTTTTAAAGTTACATTCGTACATATTTTCCCCAATAATATGCCTTATAGTGTGGATTAGCTATATAGTCGTATATATTTCGAATTCTTCTAACTTAATTTCCTCGACTGTGCCATTGCAGTAAGACAGGAATGTCTGCCTTGTTTAGGTTCAAGCTTTTTACGCACAATTCGCGCTCCGGAGTGTGCACTGACGCGCTCAAAGCCGCAACAACTTCCACTAACCTAGAAAATTTCCTTGTTTACTATCTTAATACCTTTAAAAATTCCATAATTTACCCAAAATATTCTTCTAAGGCTGTGCAAAGACTTAAGAAGACCATATGATCCTGTAAGTCTGTTGACAAGACCAAACTTTCCAGCTTGAGCACGATAGAAGGCACTACAAGAAAATGGCGCCAAAGTTTAGGTCATTTCAAATTTGGGCGGGAAAAAATCTTACGATGAGTTGAAGAGACGTTGGTAGACCCGTTGAGGGTAAATTGTCCGTTTCCGAGGGTGAGAAGGTACGTGTCGTTAGGCAGTATTGGCAGGTATATGTTGTTTGATAAACCCAGGACGTTATAGCTCGTCGACGGGAAGTATTGCTCGGAATACAGTAAAGCGCGGCAACACTGGGGCGGCAAGCATAACTGCAATCGAATTAAAGGTTATTATCGGTATTTGAACGGTGTGTGTCATGAATACTTGGCACGCTGAAACTACTGCAGCTGTTTCCTCAGCCGTTCCCTGGACTACAAGCTGGCGACCGTTTAACAAGTGTGTTAACAAGGCTCTAAACACTTCACGCCCCAGATTCGTCGCGATTCTACGCAGTTCGCCCACCGCTGATACGCCATTACCGTTGAAACTACTGTAACTAACGCAGTTCGAGACAGCTTTGGTTGCCGGCTGAGTGAGTTGGAGTAAACCGCAGAATTCACGGTGTAACCTACCAATTAGTTTACAAAAATGAGGCAGTTAGAGGTAAATAGACACGATTTGGGGTGTTTTTACCATGAGAATAAGTTGCCGTTGCCGGTAAGGTTGATGATAGAGCGGGCTACGCGAGTGTCGGGTTTTGGGGAAGTAATCCAGGTCTGCCCCGTTAGCCGGATTGCTCGTTGTGGACTCGTAATCTGTTCTTGGTCGTAAACCTGTAGAGGTTTTAGACTACGGTTAGCTTAATGTTGAGAAGATTGCAGGGATGGACTGGTTATTACCTTGGCAGCTTGAGCTTTGAGGTCTTCAATTGTGTCGCGGATCTTCGGAACCACGGTTGGCCACGAGGATAAGAGTACTTGCTGGTTTTGGTGGATCAGAATTACGCTGTAAAGGCGCTGGAAACCACGCGCGTGCGCGTCTTTGATGATAAACGTCTGCGAAAGGACGTGGCCTACTGACGGGTCGCTGAAAAAGAGGGACCCTTCTCTACAGGAGCTTACCTATAGACAATGAACAAGAATAGAATAAGAATTAACAATCTTTCAAGATTCGCTTTCAAATTATTTTAATTCTTGGTTCAAATTGGGAAGAAATATTCCAAATAAAAAGGGAGAAACGGAGGAAAACTCGTTGTCAGTTTCTAAGAATGCTTTCAAGTATTCAGATTTGGATGTTCTCTATTTTCCAAAGGATTAAGTTCCGCAGTTCTGCGCCATCTAGTTCAAGGTGCAGGTTCTTCAGAGTGGGAGAATACGTGTTAGGCCGCGCTGTCACGCTACGTCCATAAATATAGCGCTAAAAGAAGGGATAAACACAATACGGAGTTCTTATTTAACGCCGTTTTTTTTTAGTATACTTGCGTGTTTGACTTAGATTTTACGATTATGGATTTTCGGGCGCCAAAAGAAAACTTAGCGTCGCCCCCACCACTTCTACCGAGCGCGCCCATTGCGCATGCGCACCTGGACTCGCTCGACAACAGTGAAAAGGCTAGAAACGGACAGCTGAAAGAAGTTGTTGAAAGTTTTCTAAATATGTTCCAAGTTTTCTCCCGTTTCCTCCGCTTTAAGATAAAAGCTTTTTGAAGATTTGAGAGTAAAAGAACCTACAAACTGAAAAGCTTTGTTAAATATCGATGGCAAGTTACTTATTCTAGTCATTCACTAGCGGGCTTACTTCAGAGCTTAGGCTTCGTACACACGCTTGTTGTAAGTACGCAGTGCTCGCATCTTGGGAAGATGGGCCTCCCAAGTAACACGCTTTCCTCTCTTCATCTTTGGTATGATACGACAGGAAATCGTTGCTAAAGGGGCAGCAAGCCTGTGAAAAAATACTCATAAAAACCCCCGCCAAAATTCCGACTCATAGTACGCGCTTCTTCCGCTCATCCCTAGATGGCGAAATAGTCAACTGCGTCAAGGTTATGTTTGTTGTACATTACTTCGCAAGGCTGGATCACTTTTTCTGCATATTTCGCACAACTGCAACTCTGTTCATCAGCACAATTTGCCTCAGTTCTAACTGCTTTCGTTAGGAATAGCACTCGGGGTCCATGGTGTTCACAAAAATGGCATAAGGCAGCCAAGGCAGAGCTGTAACTTTCCATTTTCTCGATCGCTACTCCCCCCTCTTGTAAGCCGCGGTTCAGCATTCAGGCTCTTTTTTGAACCGCGAGCAAGGATATGCGTCAGCCCCGAGGACAACAAACAAGAAGGAAAAATATGGCCAAAGCCAAATTTCCTGGTAAATTACCCAGGCATTTAGCCACTAATCGCCAGCGAATTGTCACCAAATATGTGGACGTTAAACAAGACGCAGCAATGTTGTCTGCCATGGCGATAGCCAAAGGTTGGAAAGCTTATACCAGTGTTTTCGGTTCCAGTGATGAAGTAAGCATCCACTTTCCCTTTCCATTGCGTTCCCATTCCTCTCGTCATACACCACAGTGTTGCTGTTTTTTTTACTGAGGGCTTTTTGTGTGGCATTTCGCAACCGCTTGCGTGCCACCATCCCATAACTATTTCTTACGTATCCAAACATTGTGGTTTTCACTAATGCACGCCGTTAATGTTGTGTTTTTTCCCTCTATTCCCTTGTAGGAGGATAATGGCTTTGAAGGATTCCCAGCAAAGGTTTCGCTTAATGAGCCAAGACCAAACGACGCTCCCGAAAAGGAAACTCCACTCCTTTTGCCACAGCCAAACCAAACGTCAACGAATGTTGTTGTAGTGAACCCAAGATCTCCGAGTGTGGCAGAACAACATGGCTTTTTAACCCCACAACACCCCATGGAGCCAGAGCAACCAAGTCCAAGTCCATTGGCCAGCACGAGTTATTTCATGACGGATTTTAACAAGAGTATCATGTCCAATATGCCTGACACTCCAACATCAGTGGCCTTATCTCCTCAAAGGTGAATTTCCCTTTCTAATGCACTTCTCATGCACTTTTAAGGCCAAAAAAAGTCAAATTTTCCCTTAATTTACTTTTATTTTTCATAATACTAATATTTTTTTATTTTATTTTTTAATTAGTGAGTGCCTCATGACTGCTGATAACCTGACAAGAGAGCCCAGTGTGAACATGCCCTTTGATATGCCCGAAACGCCGGATTCGTTGCCATCTTCTGTTAGTCAAGAAACATTAAAAACCACGTTAAAACTGTTGAATTCGCCTCATGTTGGGGACGGGAAGATGAAACGCATAGTGGCGAGGTACACCGCTAGCATTACTGGCTCGAAGAAAGGCGATAAGGAGAAGATTCGCCTGAAAATGGAGAAACTTTTGAAAGCGCATTGGGTGGGACGAATCCCGGCGACTCACCCTGTAGAACGCGTCCCTATTGAGCCCCCAATATCGACAATGGTCATGACAGTGGTGCCCTCGAAGCCAGAAGAGAGTGCGAGTAGTGACGAGCGAAAAGGCGCCAACGTGGACTCGATTTTAAGGAAACCGCGTTTGCAATTGAACCAAAAGTTGCTCAAACAGCTTCGAGCGCCCGCCAGATTACAACGCTTTAGTCAGCAAATCCAAGAACAAGCGCCCACCCAAGCTGCTGCGCCGGCGCCAGTCGTAGCAACGAAAGAATGTAGCATAGTAGTGGAAGACAATACGGTGATCACCGTTTCCCATCCTGGTAATTTTGGTTCTTCTTTAACGTGGCCGTCTTCATCACCTTTGGGTTTTCTTCCAGCCGGCTGTGCGTTCGTCTATGGCGGCACGAATTCGTCCGCCGTCGTGTCACCCAGTGCCGATGAGGGAATCAAGGGCAATCCGGGGACGGTGGTGTGCGGAATTTGTGGTGTCGTGAGGAAATACTCGTTTGTACTGCAAGCAAGGAAATTTGGCACTTTTGCGTGCGAGCCTTGTCGGAAATTTATTTCCCGAACCTTGCGCAATAGACTTCCAGTTACCTGCAGTAAAAATACAGGTAAATACATAACTTTTTTTTCTTAAAAAGTTTTATTTCGTATTTTTAGCATTTTTTTAAGGACAAGTTAATAGAAATGCGTTGTACATTTTTTGAACAATTTTTTTAAGTTTATTTTCTTATTTTTAACATTTTTAAGGGCAACTTAATTGAAATGCGTTAGTTTATTTTTGTATTGGGGGACTTTTTTAAAGTTTAATTTAATAATGTTAGCATTTTTTAGTACAAGTTAATTTTTTTTTTTTTTTTTTTTTTTTTTTTTTTTAGGAGACTGTATTTTGGTGCCGACGATACCGTGGACAGGAAAGCAGCCGTTTACGGAGTTGGCGGAAACGCCAGATAATCTTCCTGCCAAGTTCAAATGCAAAGCTTGTTGGTTAAAGATGGCCTTGCTGGGCTTTTGCATGAAGGATGAAGACCACGACGCCTTGCGCTTGCTCTTACCTCAAGATATGCACTCTAGCGTACCTGATGCCGCCCATAGGACCCATTTCAAATCCGACGCACCTCACAAAGGTGAAATTATCAAGTTAAGCCGAACCAACCATGCCACTTTCAGGGATCCCAAGCTTTCCACGGCCGTCGTGGTGCTTGAGGACGCCAAACTCACCGACAATACCAAGAAAAGAAAGATACGAGTGAAACGCGGCAAAGAAGAAACACCCGTTATCAAGTATGATACTTGAAACATTTTAATTAAAGAAGAAATCAACTGAAATTGCGTGTATAATTAGGTCAGCTGCTCCTGTGGTGCCTCCGATCCCTGTGAAAGAGAAAGAGAAAGACAAAACACAGTTACCTACCAGTAAGGAACCCTTTCGTTAAACCAAAAGTTTTAATTTATTATTTTCTTTAAATGTTTTTTTTTTTAGTTTAGTTTATTTCTTATTTAATTTGAAGTTGGAGGTGAAGTAATATTGGATTTGAATTCCATTTTCGGTTTGACTTTAGTTCTGTTTTTTGCATTTTATTTACATTTTTTTTTACATTTTATTTTTATTTCACATTTTTTTTTTATTAAAATTTTTTTTTTTTTAAGCAGGCGTAGGCTTGAAAGCCTGTTGCCAACCTATTTATTTGTCAATCGTTGGAAGATCGTTGGAGTTTTTTTTATTATTTCATTTGAAGTTGGAGATCCATTCTCATTTGAAGTTTGAAGTTGGAGATCTATACTCATTGAATTTGAAGTCCATTTTTATTTCTATTTCTATTTAACTTTAGTTCTGTTTTTTACTTTTTTCTGTTTTATTTCGTTCATAATTTAGTAGTTTATTGAAATCCTCGTTTTTTTTTCCTGTATTTTTTGTCTGTCGCGTGTGGAGAGTTTTAGTATATTTTTTTTTTAAGAATTTTTTTTTCTCCTTAGATGCGCCTACTCCGCCTCCGGGGAATTCGTCGCGTAGTAGCTGCTCACGTGGTCCGAGAATAAAACACGTGTGTCGTAGTGCTTCGGCGGTTTTAGGCCCGCCCAAAGCCACGTTTCCTACCAAACCTGTGCCTGAATCGCCCCATAGCGACGACAAGTCTTGTGATGGTTGTCGTCGTTGTGAAAAGCGACCGTAAAGCTTCAGTACTACATATTGGTACAGTTTCTTATTTTTCTCTTGTTTTTCTTGTAGGAAAACCTGTGAGGAAGTTATGATCGCGGACAAAATCGAGGCGAACCAGAGCTCGAGTAGCTCGAGCAGTCAGAGCCCGGTTAATGTGATAGAAAATGCGGTGAAAAACTCATTCAATTCGCCAAGTGGAGGCAGTACGTGTGCCACGCCTTTGCCCGAACAGTCAGGAGAAGAGAGCCAGGATTTGAAGCATGAAAAACCAGATAAACACAAGTTATGGGAACAAGGTCTTTGCATCCTGACCACCGTCAGTCGCTCGTCGTACCTACCTCAGCATTTGTGCTACTTATGCGGTTCTGCAGGCAAAGATGAGGTACACAATCTTGAAAGAAAAATCTAAAAAAGAAGCAACTTTTTTTTATTTGATTTTTTTTAAACAATTTTTTAAATTATTTTTTGTTTATTGGAGCAGTTGATTATGTGCTCCTCGTGTTGCGAAACATTCCATCCGTATTGCATGGATGAAAAGGACGTTTTGCCTTGGGTGTGTGGTCGATGTCAACCTACAGGCTCTTGTAGTACTTGCAGCCTGGCAGTGACGTCATCACCTTGTTTGCAGTGCTCGGACTGTGCGAGTTGGGTTCATGAATCGTGCGCGGGAATTACATGGGAGCAATTGCAAGTCTTTACCTACATCGAAAAGGCTTTTCTGTGCAGGTGAGAACGTATCCTTAATTTAAAAATAAAAGAAAAAAAGAGTGAAAGAAAAAAGTGACTTCATTGGTGTGGGGTGTTTTGGTTTGTTTCGTTACAGTCGGTGCTTTCCTGAAGGTGATTGGTCAACGTTATGGCGTGATCTCGTGCGTGAGTTTGCCCAATTGCTTCAAGATTTACTGCCCCGTCTTCAGTTTCCGGATTTATGGCAAAACAGTGTGACGTCACTCAGTGCGTTACACCGACTTCTCTTGAACGGCTGGCAAGGATTGCCCGAAGAACTTGATAAAACGTTCGAGACCATTCTTCCGTTTTATCGAGCTCTTGAATCATCAGGTGAATTCACTCATTTTGTTCGCTTTTCCGGTTAAACAGTGGTAAACACTCTCCTTTGACAGTAGAGTGTTGTTTGTTGACAAACATCAATGCCATCTATGACTGTTTCTCATAATAAGCTAAGGTATACGGGAGCATAGAAAACGTTCGTTTAACTCCAAGGAGAGAATGTGCTTAAAAACGTTCGATTTGGGTTAATTCATGGAGGGTCCACGTGTTCAGAAAAAACCGTTGGATTGGCGCGAAATTTGAATTTGAATTCGAGCATTTGGGTCAAAAACTGTTTTTCTGTTTTGCGCAGATCTTTGCGCATGTAAACAAGTTTCTGGTACAGATGGTTTACAAACAAGTTTTCGTTGTTGGTATTTTCCATTTTTGCCCTTTCCATGCTTGAATTCTATGAAAGACTCACCGTTGCTATTATTATCGTTGCGGAATTCATTGTTAACGTATTAAGGTGCAGTTCTAGCTTTACCAAATGTTTCATTGTTGTTACTTTCGTTTCCCGTTCGTGCTGGAATGACTCTTGGATTGTAATGTTCCAATTTTTAACCTCCTTCTCGTTTTAGTGACGGAAAGGCTTAAAATAGCCGATCCAACCGAAGAAGACACGCGAATGTGCGTGTTATGTCCCCAGAAAGGCGACCAATCCGCCGCCTTAGAGGGCCGCTTGCTCTACATCGGCAGCGACCAATGGATCCACGTCAACTGCTGCGTATGGTCGCAGCACGTTGTCGAAGAAGAAGGCGGCGCCTTACAAGACCTTCCCGCCGCCCTCCTCTACGCCAAGCACACCGTGTGCACTCGGTGCAAGCAAAAAGGCGCGAGCGTCGCCTGTTCCCTCAAACCCTGTCCGATCGTCTACCACTTCGCCTGCGCCGTCCAAGCCGAATGCGTCTTCACCCCTTCCAAACAACTCTACTGTCCCAGCCACGCTACTCTCCGCCCTTCTTCCCTTCCTCTCCCGACTCTAGCCGTCGAGCGACCCATCTACGTCGACCGGAGCGACCGCATTCCCATCGGCCCGTTACACGACATCCAAGCCACCGTTGGTAGCTTACGCGTCAGACACTTAGGTTCGTTAAGCGCAGTCTCGGATCACGAGCAAGTGCTCGTTCCGGTGCAGTTCCGGTGCACTCGCCGGTACTGGTCCGTCACGCGACCGGGCACCATAACTTCCTACCACATCATCACGAAATACGTCGCTGGTTCGGCCTGTAGTACTTCCGTCGTCGGACTCGAAACCACTATCGATCATACGCAGGATCTCGATATCGATTCCACGACCTTAGGCGATATCGAAGCGGACGCCATCATGTGCGAGTCGGGACTCAACATCCCCGGCATGGAGAGCCAGGAAGACAAAGAACTCATTCACATGGTCCTCCAGGACATGGATTTCGAGCAGGAACTGGTCGACTCGGCCTCCCGGTACCAGCAGCACAAGGAAGACGATTACAGTCAGCTCGCCTTGGAGCAACTCTTGGCCGATCCGACCCACGCGATGGCGCTACTCAATTCGCTGCCGCCAGAAGTCGATCCGTTGGTGAAAACCGACCTAGAACCGAAATCGGCAGCGGCGGCCGGGAATTCCGCCTCGAATCAGGCGAAAAAGGAGAAAAAGTTGGATCAGAATAGCAACGTGACGCGAGTCAAGTCTCCCAAGAAGCCGAAACAGGTAGGGTCGCGGCAGTTGGTCGCATCGGTAAAGGTTACGACGGGAGTACCGTTGCCGCTCTGGCTGGAGGCGGATTCCACCTCCGAGACTGATATTAGTAAGCTAAAACCGATCCTGCAACTCGATGGAGCGATGGACTCGGACTCGGACGTGGAACTCCTCTCCGTCGATCGGAGACACTGCACCGCTCCGGCCGGTGACACCGAGCCCATCAAGTGCGCCAAATGCAAAAGGTTCTACCGAACGGCGGCCAGTTTCGCCAAACATGAGCAGAGTTGTAGTTTCGAACAGAGTGGGAGCGACACCGACGAAGAGAACGAGAGGATCGAACCCACTCATTCGGTCCTCTTCACTCAAGCGTCGGTGCAGCCGCCCCTGCGACTGCCTCCACCTCTAGCGCCGCCATCTTTGCCTTCCGTTGCCACCAAATCCACCCCGATACCCATTGCACCCGCTCCTCCTGAACATACGTCGTCCGCTTTGGCGGCGCAGTCCAAGTACGTTAAGATCGCGAGGGTGAAACCGCCTAGGAAGAAGCCCGCCAAACGAAACCAGCCACCCATGATGACCACCCCTCTTTTGAATACTTTACCCATGTATAATCCCTTGTATTTGCCTCAGGGTTTAGTCATGCCTAGCGGGTCGGTGTCGCAACCCATGTTGGTGTTGCCGCCGCCCCCCAATCCAGGTAATAATGGTCATGCGCAGCATTTCAATCCTTCTGCACATGCGCATAATGTTAATAACGGAAATAACGGCAGCGCGCCGCCTGTTTTACAATACTTGGGGGCGTTACCCTCTGATATGCTATTACCCACGTTTACCACGAGTTTAATGAACTTCTCTCAGCCTCTTAACAACAATTTCTTGTACTTGTCCACCAATACGATGCCCTATGAACCCGCGCCCACGCCAACCTTCACCTTAACGCCTACCCAAGGTCCAGACGGGCAAGTAACGTTCGTTTTGACCCAAACTCAGCCCCCAGCCTCTCAACCCCCACCCTTGGTTTTAAACCCCGGTCCCAATCTAAGCGTAAACATGCAGCCTTACTCACAAAACCTAGTAATACCAGTTAACCATATGCCACAGCCCCAGTTGTACCTCCCGCCACCCCAACCACCTCCTCCACCGCCGCCTACACCCGTTTTAGCGAACGCGCCAACCCCTCTTTCGATATTACCGGTCCCCGTACCGTTCCCTGACCCTGCAGTACCACGCACAAGTATCGTCTCGCAAGTATCGCCCGATTCAGCGAGTATTTTAACGCCACCGGCGCTACCGGCGGTCGAAAGCTTACTTTCACCTGAAACCCAACTTCCCGTTACGCCATTAGAGGAGAGGAAAGGTTCTACCGAACTGGAACCGGGCGTTGAGGACGGTGTTAAGAACAGCGAGACAGTTCTGCCCACTGAGTCTGAAACGGAGGTTCGGAGCGAAGAGAACTCGAACGTAACCAAGTTAGAGATCGATGAAATCCAAGATGATATTCTGCAACCACTGTTTGTGGAGGCGCCGCCTCCTGAGCAGGAAAATAACGTGAGTTCGAGCACGACCCCGCTACCGACTTACAGCTACCGGAAAGCGATGGCGGCGCAGGGCAAAAAGGGGCGAGTGACCGCACCGAGGGCAATCACGCCTCCGGTGCAGCCAGTGGAAGACGGGGTAGAAACGGGCGAACCCACTTTGCCGGTCCGCGAACCGGACAGCTCCGAGCAGATCCTCATTTCGCCGATCCTTTCGATCGCGCCGGAGCCGCAACCGTCGGTCAATCCCTTGTCGTTCAGTTTGAAGACCAGGTTGTCGATCCCGGACATCAAGAAGCCTAAAACGAGTCCGGTTGGGCCCCATATCGTGTATGAGCTGACGTCTGATGACGGTTTTAGTCTGAGTTCGTCTAGCTTGGTGGACTTGTGGCAGGAACTGGTATTGGCCGTCCAGAAAGCTAGATCGGACCATAAACTCTCGCCGTTGTCCACCACGGTGTTACCGGGAGATAAGGCGTGGTCTTTGCTGGGTTTAACGCATAACACGCTGCAGTACTTACTAGAGCAACTGCCGGGCGCCTCTAAATGCGTCAATTTCAAGTTCCGACACCATGCGCCCGAATGGGAAGAGCCGGGTACCGGACCGGTGCAAGGTTGCGCCAGAGCAGTACCCTACGCTTCCCGGAGTCCGCAGGATATGTTTGGCTGGTTGGCGTCGAAACACCGGGTCGTACCCCAGCCCATTCCTTCGGCGTACATGGAGGGTACTACCGAGACAGGAAACAAGAGGTTTACAGTCGACCTACCTTTAACGATGAGGTACCGGCAGCTCAAAGAAAGCGGGAAAGAAAAGGTGGGGGTCTACAGATCACCGATTCATGGAAGAGGATTGTTCTCGAAACGAGATATTGAAGCCGGGGAGATGGTAATCGAGTACGCAGGGCAGCTGGTCAGATCATCTTTGACGGACAAGAGAGAGAAAATGTACCAGGCGAAAGGAATTGGGTGCTACATGTTCCGGATTGACGAGCAAACTGTCGTTGACGCCACGGTGCACGGCAACGCTGCTCGGTTCATCAACCACTCTTGTGAGGTTAGTACAAAATCGAATTTTCCTTGCCTAGATAGTTATATGCTACCGTATTTGTATATGGAACGTTTGTATTGACATGGTAAGTTTCATTGTTCGCCAAATGTGCTTAAAAACGTTCTTTCAAATTCGATTGTTGTAGAGAATGCGTTTAAAAACGTTAATTCCAGGTTTCATTCGTGAAGGCTCCACGTGGTCAGAAAAACCGTTGGATTGGCGCGAAATTTGAATTTGAATTCGATTTTCGGGTCAAAAGCCGTTTTTCTGTCTCACGCGCAGTTCTTTGCGCATGTAAACAAGTTTGTGGTGAAGATAAGTTTACAAATAAGTTAATTTGCGAGTCTAGCGAAGATGATTTTGATTGTAAAAGAGATTAATCAAGGAGTTTCTTTTGTATTTGTGTTTTGCAGCCTAATTGCTACTCCAGAATCGTGGATATTTTCGGGAAGAAGCACATTCTAATCTTTGCCTTACGCCGAATACTCCGTGGGGAAGAGCTCACTTATGACTACAAGTTTCCCATCGAAGAGGACAAGATTCCGTGTTCGTGCGGTGCTACGAAATGCAGGAAATATTTGAATTAAACCAGAAACAGAAACAAAAGTTAAAAATAATGGAAAGCATTATAAATAACAGTACGCCGAAGCGAGCGCGATAAGTTCTGGAACATAAATTTGCTCTTAAAACTTTGTACGAACAAAAGCCATTTTATGACTGTCTATATCTCCCTTTTTGTGTTGTTTATGAGGAAGATGCCTTATATGCTGTTTCTAAAACCATGCAAGGCATTATTTTTATTGTGATATATATACTCTGAAAGAATGGAGAATCAGCTACGGTTCCGAATTGGGAAAACTGTATATTAGACAAAGAAGCAAACATGGGAAAAAAAATGGAATACCGTATTACGGTAAATGTGAAACCGGTGCCCCCCCTCCCCCCATCGGCTGTGATCGAAGCATAGCATCGGGTCGTTCTTTATAGAGCTCTAGCTTTTCTAAGAAAAATGTCAATCGTGGGGAGAGAATTGTTTTTAAACACGAAATTTTTCTGCAGCTTGTCTATTTTTTGGCTTCCTATGAAAAGGATGGAAATAATTATGTAAGGTATTTTTGGCAAACGCTGCTCTAACTTTTAATAAACCGGCTATTTTTTGGAGAGGATAGCACTAACAAACGCAGTACTTATTATTTTACCCCAAATCTTTTTGTAGCTCGTGTATTGTCATATAATGTTTTGAAAACAAGATTCGGTTTTCAAATGCAAGTTTTGGAATTTTTGAGTCCAAATTAAAAAAAAAAAACACAAAAAAAAAACACGAAATGTTATTAGTACGAAAGCGTGCACTTTGAAATGTGATAAAAGAGGTTATGCATGGTTTTATGTTAGAGATTTGACGTTTCGTACTCGGAACGTTTTTGCAGTCGTTGCCTAGTTTTAAGTTCGCCGATTACCTTCGAATGAATCGAGCTGATAGAAGTGCTTAGAGAAACCTCAGAGGTGGCGCCAACAATACTGGTTATCGATGTTTTGTAATGTTTTGCTTTGCCCAGAATGCTGGCTCTCTCATTGGCTCGGTCGCTTTTCCATTGCATGAATTTCTGCCAATATTCCCGAGCCTTTTCGCCCCGTAAAATGAAATGGAAGAAAATGGCAAAGCCTTGCAGCGAATTGAAAATGCAAAAAAGGTAGCTGAAAGGGGTCCGTACAGGACCAATGGCTAGCAATCCAAATATCCAAGACAACCCCATTACGAAGAAAATTACGATGGCTGTGTAAAGTGTGAAGGAGCGTTTGCTTTGGGTGCTTCGGATAGTAGGTTTCGCGAAACCCATTTTGACAATGATGATAATATACAAGGCTAGATTGATCAAGCCAATCAAAGAAGCAAACGGTAGTAAGGCATAGGAAAAGCCCGAAGGCTTCAGCCAGCAGAAATTTTTCTCATCCGTATAGTAATAGAATTCCCTATCACACACCACCAGGGCGACTACGGGTACCAAAGGTAATACCCAGGCGAATAAAGAAGCTTTCAACATGAAATATGAGGTCAAAGAACCCATAACTCTCACAAAGAGTAAATAATGACAGTAAGCTTCCACCAGCATCCAGAAAAAGACTACCAGCATCAAGTAGTGGAGGAATACCGCGACAAATAAACAAACATTATCGGTGGTTCCACCGGTGGTTCGGTCAAAGCCTCCCAAGAAAGTGGACAACAGCAAAGCTAAAGCTAGCGAGAGTTGAAAGATTACGTGATGGCCGTAATATCCGGGTTTGGGTTTTCTCCACTTGGGGAAGAGAGTGTAAGTAGCTATGACTCCAGTACAGCCTAGGAGGGAAAACGCGCAGCCAATCTTGGTCAAGGCGTCCAGAATCGGATCATGCTGTCTACTAGGTTCGTAGTCTCTGTACGCAAAAAAACTCGTGAAGCTTGAAAGGTGGTTACACTGGCAGTGATTCAGGTCACCCACATTGCCAAAGTACGAGCAACCTTCGGTGGACCAGCCTCCATGACCGTTACTGACTTCGGGGTTCCAAAAAGCGCATACAATACTACTTGATGAATTACTTATGTTAACTGTTCGGAAAGGTCGGAAGTAGATGTGCACCAGCTCAGAAAGATTGTAAACAGGTACGCGTCCAACTGACACCTGTACCATGGCGCTGTTCGCAGTGTGTTTGGCGGTTAGAAGCATGTCATGATCACCGTCGCTAGGGTTTGGACTGTAGACCTTGGCGAACGTTTCTCTCGCGGCGACGGCAGCGTCAGCCAAGCGTATGTTAGTTTGATACACAAAGGCGATCTGCGATGCATTTATCCGGTTTACCATCAAGGAGCTGCCGTTAAAAATCACCAATGCGTCATGGTGGAGATTATCAGCTGCAGCAGGGGATGTCCTGCGGATGATTCTTGTGTTCGCTACGGTGTCATCCGATTCGCCCAAGTTAGAAGAGTTGGCAGTGAACACGAAAGGTGACGACCCAGTAAGTTCAGCGGAGATGCCCCGCAGTGATGAAGCCATTAAAGTAGACTTGTTTGCATTGGTACTTGTAAGAATCTCCTCAATACCCATCAAGAGATTGGTCGATACGTTTGGTAACCTCTGTGCATTAGCTAAGGTCTCAGTGTCAATATTGAGTACCTTTCAACAGAAACAAAACGCGTTACGGCCCAACTGCAAACGAGATCCCACCCTGAAACAAAAGCTTTCAATTACCTGTTGGATTATGCTGGCTGTCTGCTCGACGTTCATTTGGGAAAACTTTGTTTCTTCTTTCGAAGCGTTCAAGAATCTTGATGCGGTTAGCTGAACATCGGCTATGATGGGGTCCCATTGATTGGTAATTTCTTGCAGCTCAGCCAACGCAGACGTTGCGTTTTGTTGAGTTTCAGACATGTTCAAGAGCCGCGACGTGGTTTCAGAAGTTCTTGCACAGGTAAAGTTGCTTGACAAGTTTACCAGTCTCCCTTCTGAGTTCCAAGCCTGCGTAAATACACCACTTAACACAACAAATTTTGAACAAAAGTCGAATTAAAATATCTTACCTGTGTTGGCCCCCAGTAGGCTCCATAGTAAATGTCGCCGATACATGTCCGCTGCACTAAAGAACCGCCCTCGAACACACAGCCTTCTCGAGAGAACGTTGTCCTGTCTAAGGGTGTTTCGATCCACGTTAAATTACCCAATGGACGTTCCTCCAATTCTTCCAGGCATGTCACCATGCTACGTAATGGTTCAGAGGAATCTCTAAAAAACGCCAAAAGAGATCCCGTCGAGATATCGTCACGCAATTGGATGATGGCCGCAGTTAGGTTATCAGCCGTACTGTTGCAAATCACGTGACATCGCGCCATCCACTCTTCGTAGTTCTTGGAGTCGACACCCACGCGGCTATTTTTGCAGTTAAGCACAGTGTACTTGCGCGTTTCTGACGGAGCGTTGTCACTTCTAACCTCTACGTCGATGGAACTACTGTATCTCAATTTTTTGTTGCTGATCTTACTCGGCTCGTACTGCTCAGCGAATTGAGATTTGGTCGTTATTGATACGCCTGCAGTATCTATGTCTTCTCTGACTGATGGTACAATGCGAAATCGTCCAGCGCGTCCTGTTACTACAAAGGTAAGTCGTGATTTCCGCCAAAGTACACTATTGGAGCGTAGACATATTGCAGTACTTGTACTGGACTCGCAGTAGAAACTAACGACATGAGAAGGGAACTCAAAAAACATCTCCATAACTTCATTATTACCAACGGCTGACACGTCAAGTAATATACCATCTCCAAAGCAAACCAGTCCCAGACGAATAAATTGCCATTCATGCTTCAGTATCTTTTCCCAGTCAGAGCCACTCATTAACCTGCCTTCTCGTGTTAGATAAAGTTTGAGGGTATTTCCTGTGCTATCGTTCCAAGCAAGATTGAGATGGTATGTTACCGGACTTTCGGCAAGTAGTGCTAGTTGGAAATTAACTTGGCACACAGCTTGGGAAAGTCTAGTTTTCGGCAAACGAAGTGTCAAAGAATCTTCTCCATTTCCAGAAGAACTGACATAAACTCCATGTAAGAAGTCTGTGTTATTACTGAAACTATGTATGGGATTGGCACACTGGTAAGTTGAAGTCACAAGTCGACACGAGGAGTTTGAGCGTCCTTCAGACTGACGAACGCCGAACCAGGTTGCCTTAAAATCAATGGTTGGAGAAAGTGCATAGCTTGTAGGTATTGCCAAGGTAGACCTGGTATGAAACTTTTCGCATTGCATTCGTGCTTCTTCCCAAGTAAAGCTTTCCGATAAATTCGTATACAGTTTCTGACAAGAATTTAGTCCGAATGCGTCTACCACAATAGCGTCAAATCCATGACACTCTGGAATGTAATAGGACGACACTTGCTCTTGAATTCTGGATACTTTGCTTGAACCGACTGGATGTCCGCGAACGATACATACTGTTGGGTGTCTCTCTGAGCAACTTCGGGTGGTGAGAGTTCGAGCTTTCACGGACCAAGCTAAACATTCGTTGTCCTCGAGATCTTCGTAGCTTAGTTTTCTATTAGCAAAGCCAGTAATATCGGGAAGGGGAACTTCCCAGTCGTTGGATGCGGAATAGTTTTTCCGCTTTTCAATATCTAGATATGTCATTTGTTGTTTAACAAAAGAAATTTTAAATATTGATTTCAATTAAATACTTGATGGCATCATGTATGGGTACAAAGGACCGCTACGAACTCTTCGTCTTGATGGCAACCATAGTAGGTTTCCCGTTAGCGCACCCGAAGTATTATCCCTGCTCAAATAGTCGATGCTGTTATGTATCCATTCAGTCGGGTCATACTGATCCAATATGGATTGCTCCGAAAACTTTAGCATGTCTCCACCAAAGCAAGCTTCCATTGCATCGTTCCACGGCCGAGATGGTACTTGCTTGACACAGTAAACCCCTCGATCCTGAGCTAGGGTCATCAGGGAATACCCTGCACGGCACGTGGTTTTGTTCGAAGGCCTCGAGCAGTTCTATTTAGAATGTTCAAAAGCTAGAGTTGGAACAATGTATGACCGCAATCCTCTTACTTGTCTTTCTGCGAAAGGTTCCACCCATTGAGCTCCAGACACCAGTGATCCACTACAGGTTCGAGTAACAGGAAAGTGGTACTCATCAAGACAAATATCTGTAGGTTTGCCATCCGTAAAGATTGGTTGGACTTCTGTTCCAACTCCACCAGACCAGAAGTACGATCCATTCCTTTCGTGAGGACATCGATCAACTGCAAAGAACTGTACTCCAAATAAAGTTTCGTTTCTAATAATCTTTTCGAAGTATGCGATGGCCTTTAACGTGTTCGCTTGAGAAGGCAAATTCTGTTCAGAGTAATGGCCCCTAAAGCGTCCGTTAAATAACGTGATCCGGTCCTCGTAGATAATCAAACCAAAAAGTTTTCTGTCTTCAAAAGTGTCAATTAACATGTAGGTAGCGATTAACAATTCGGAGCCATTCTGTTCAAACAAACTGTCACCAACTAGCGATAGGCTGAAGTCTCTCTTGTCCTTGTTCGTTGCCTCTACGAGCTACAAATTTAAAATGTCTAGAAATCAACTCACCTAAAACTACGTTAAGTAAGGAAATACCTCTTTTATCGGCCGAGCATAGTCCAAAGTTGAAGTTGAAAAAGTCGCGTTGCGAACCCTAATGAGCAACCCCAGTTTATTCCACAATGGAGTAGCGACTTCAATCTCTTGGGATCGGTTGCCGTAAATTGACCCCAAGTACCTTACTTCACATGCATATTTGGTGAAGTGTTTGTACGGTACGGTTATGGTCTAAAAAATGCAAAAAAACTTCGTAACAAAGATACATGTTTCATAACATTCTCCCGTACAGCTCAGCTATAGTTACACCTGATTTTTCGCGTTTTTCTGCGTTTTTCGTAGGGAAACATAGTGCTGCACTTTTCGGCAATGAGTTTTCCAAACACTGCGATATGGTGTGCTTGAAAAATCGAGTGCCAGAAAAACGTGCCCCAGTGGTCCCAAGGAAAAACGCCATAAGCTACCGCAAGGAGGCGAGCAGTGCTTTGCATGGTTTAGCACATTTCTTCTGCGGATAAAATGGCAAGTAAGATAGCTTTATAAATGTCAGATACTCGATTTATACGGAATCTTTGTTTTAAAAAATGCAGTAAAACAAGTTCTAGGGTGTGACAGTTCCAAGTCTGCAATTTTGCTTTTTTTCGAGTTGGTGAGAAATTACTTTGCGTTTCTCAAATTAGTAAAGGCAGAAATTAGAAAGTAAATTGTCACGCTTACCTTTTAGTATTACATATATTATTGTCACGAGGTTTTGTTAAAAAAAAAGCTCTTGAAGTTTGTTCGTAAGAAATTGATTCTGCCTTAAGCTATACGGGAGCCTTATGGTGTCCAGTTGTTTTTACCTCGCTGTGGTCGCCATGTTTGATTCCTTCTTCAGGATAGTAAGCGTCGTCTAGTATCCAAACTATGTTGAAAGGCCTGTCTTTTAGGTTGTCATATGCGTCTCTAAACTTTGGTACGCAGCGAAGAACTTCAGTCCGTGGATCTCTTCCGGCTATTTTTTGAAACTCTATGTCGATTACTTGTTTCAGAGGAAGCCCTTTAACATAAAGGGAAGTTGTTAGTATTGCGCCAAATTCGCTTCAGTATCTTACTTAGTTTTCCCTGTGCTTCATTGAACTTAGCTTGCTCTGTGATACACACGAAAGGGAGTACAATATTGCATTTATGAAACCGAGCCTTAAAGGGGCTACGCGTCCAAGATAGTCCACTACTCCAAGAACCAATAGCGAAGCAGTTCTCCCCCTTGGCTATGTGACGAAGGACTGCATCATTGACTTCTAGATAGCCTAAATAAGCTACCAAATGATGTGTAATTAGTAAAAAAATTAGCATTTTGACGAAAAAAATAGATGATTACTGTCTGAATATAAATCTTCCTTGTACCCATGCCATCTGCCAGCATACCAATACAAAGAGGACCAAAGCGTCGCGTTGGTTTCATCCGTAAATAATAGCGGTGTGTCCTATGCATTTTTAAGTGTAAATAAGGTCAAATGAAAGTTCGTTACGTATTGTACCTCAAACATCATCCAATACGGCAGCATGCCACCTAACGCAATACATCTCTCGGAAGCATCATTCCAATTCCTGGGCCTTGATGGTTTATACACGCAATACTTTTCGCCAGCTTCGCAAACCCACTGCTCTTCTCGCCGGTTTGAAAGGCTCAGAACGGTCGTGCATAATATAATATAACTGAAAATCCTTAGACTGGCTTCCATACTGCCTCGAAAATACTGACCCACGCTTTTGAACAATACACACTGGGATCCGCTTTCTTACTAATCTCCTTTCGCGACAATCTACTTCACCAGAGGAACCAAAACCTCTCTATGAGAAAAAAATATAAAGAAATAGCAAGCAGCCTCTATTTTTGGTTAGAATTCGTATCTAATCTTCTGGTTTCCTTTCTGGGGTTTTTCATCCGATACGAAAAGAAAACAAGCGGGAAAAACTGAAAACCCCGTCAAAAGCAAACCGGAAGAGGTTAGGTTCTTTTGCACTGAGTTTCATAACACAAGCAAAATTCTATCATATTTCCCAAAGCAGGCTTACCCTGTAAAAAAAATATTTTAAAAAAATAGCGGATTTCCATGTCCGTCCATTGGAAAGTTTCAAGTTCCATGGATGTGTCATGATGCTGTGAATGCCGAATGCCATTACGAAATACCTACATATAGGTAGGCGCCGCTTATTATAACCACTGACTATTAGATGATTAGAACGCAATTTTTTTAAAGTGGTAAATTTTGGGTCATTAAAAAAAAACGATTTTTATTTTCTAAAAATTGTTTATGGCTCCGAATTGTCACACAATTCTTTCTTTACACACATAAACATACACAAAAAAAGAGAAAAAGAGTGGATTTTAGAATTAAATTTCTTTAAAATTTAATGAATCTTAGTTACCATTTCCCGCGTTTGGACCAATCTTTGGGGGTCCAATGTAAAGATTTGGGGTCGATATGTACTTTACATTTTTCTTTCGTTTTGATCACGTTCCTCATATTATCTTGATTCACGATAATCACGTATTGGCCTTTGTAGTAGTTAATCAAGTTCAAGTGCTGCAACGTGGAAACCGCATCCTCTTTCTTTATGCTCGTCATCTCACAAATTTCACTACAAAATAAAACAAATTAACCTAATAATAAACCTATCAAATAACCCACATAATAACCCACATAAATAAACCTAATAAAACTAAAAAAACTTCTAAAAATAAATTTAAATATATAAAATTAGTAAAATATAAAATTAGCAAAACTATTTTAGCCTAATTCTTTACTTTATCGTGATGCAAGGCTTTTCGGCGTCTTGCTGTGGTTTTAAGTTTATCAGGATGTCGCAAATAGTATACGCCCAAAAGCTGCGGTACGATAGTAAACCCAAATCGGATAAAGGTTTCTCTGGTGACCCAGTTTTTCCCTCAAACTTGGATAACTCGTAGCCTTAAAAGCAAAAAAAAAAAAAAAAAAAAAAAAAAAGAAGTTTTTTTGTTTGTTTTTGAACTCAAGTCGAAAATTTCGATTCAGAAACCCTTACTAAACTCGATGAGCAGCTTGCCATAGCCTTTCCGTTGATACGGAGGCAATGTGAGGATACAGGCCACGTTATAATCTTCCGACGACTCTTTTTCTTTCGAAAAGTAGCCCACTATATGAAATCCCCTCGAATCGTACTCGGTCATAACGTAAAACAAGAAGGGATCCGTGTCGTAGTACAGTGTTTTGTGATCCAGGAAGAGTTTTGCCAACAAACAGAGGTGTTGCGCGTAGAGTTTGTTTTTCCGGCCGTCAATTTCGAAGAATGATATGGTTTGTTTCCTGTAAATCTCATTACCAGGCGGATGGCGAAAAGGACATTTAGCCTATAAAAAAAAATATTAAAAATCAGTCAATTTTTCCCAAGAAAATTCCTTATATTGGTTTGTTTTTGTTTACCATGTGGCGTTCCAAGCACCTTGCAGAAGGTCGGTATTTCAAGCAAAACTCGCAGATGAAAATGCAAGGTAAGGTGGTTAACTCTTGCGGATACGGGGAAAAGTACCACGGTTTGATTCTGTGTTTGCCTAATTCAATCATGTGGATGTTCTTCATGCGGGTGACCACATCATCTTGATGGGTGACCATAGATCCGGATTGGCGGGGTCCAGGCGTGGGTGCCCCAGCAGGAGTGGGTAATCCAGCAGGAGTGCTAATTACAGCTGGTGCGGGAAGAGGAGACGCTGTTTCGACTTGGTCGGTGGATTCGGCTTTGATTTTAGGCGGAGGAACTTCGAGGGAGCTTCTCTATAAGGTTTATAAAGAGTTGATTAAGTTAAATAGTGTGTTTCTAAGGATTTACGTCGGTTTCTATGGATCCGATCTTCCGTTTTCTCCAATTTCTCTTTTGCAAAGCGGCTGCGAGGACTGCAGGGCCGCTGACGGTTTCTCCATTCGGTAAAGAAGAAGCTGAAGCTGGTGTAGCAGGGACAGATGCGTTCGCTGTAGGTGAAGAAGGACGGGAGGAGCCGTTTGTGCCAATATCTTGGCGTTTTGGAGTGCTCATTTCAGTGCCTTGTCCGCCATCTTTGCGGGGGAACTGGACTTTGCGGGTATCGAGCTCATCTTCGGTTACCCAGTCGTCCAAGCGCTTGTTAACTAGAGAAATTGGGGGAGAATTAGGGTAATATGTGAGATGTTTAAAGGGTGTTTGGAAGGAGATTCTTACAGTCGATGTAATGGACGTAGAAAGTGCGTTTTCCTTCTCTTTCTTTGATGCTGATGACTTCGGCAAGGGCTAGAAAGGGATGCAAAACATAGAGGGTTAGAGGAAAATTTCAAATTCAAGTTTTGGTGGGAAAATAATAAACATGGAATGTATGGTACTTACGCCAGTCTTCTGTGTTTTTCATATGTACAGGTAAACGACATCCTTCGACGACAGAAGCCTAAGATTTAGGAATTAGAAGATGTTTAATAGGGTAGAAGGATTGTTTTACGGCAGAGTCGCAGAAAACATCTCTATCTTCGGTTTCTTCTGTCATTTTTTGGAAAGTTTGTTTGTATTTTTCGTTGTTGCTGTTGCCAAAGAGAATAGTTTGGGGCCGACACACTGAGGGAAGTTTGGTCAGTTCCGACACTAGCGGCCTCTCGTTTCAGGCCCAGAACTTCTTAGAAAAGCCAACTAAATTGAATGTTTAATAATTAAATTGATTTGCATACAACCTATGCCAAATGCCTTAGAGAGAAACTCAATTTTACTGACACGTTAGTTAAGAATCTTCAAAAACATTGTAAATTGATATCAGAAAACTGAAAACAATTCAATTCATTGTCGGTAATGAGTTCAGATTCTGTATTGAAGACAAAGTAAAAAATGTATCATTGAAGACTGAAGGAAAAAGCTCGTACAACAACGTGACGTTTCTCGGAATCGCAGTTTATGCTCTTCCCCAGAGGCAAGTTTCATGTGGAAAGAAGGCAATACAAGGGTTTAATTCTAGGATGTGGACTTTCTAATCTGCCTTTCACTAGCTTTTATTTAATCATTGTATGTTTTTAGCTCTCTGTTTAACCTTGCTTTAATTAACTGTCAAAACTGAAGATAAATGCAAAGTTTGAGAAAATAGTTTGAGTCAAATTTTTTAAAAATATTTTTAGGCAGTGCGTTGTTACTTGCGACCAACAAAAGTAAACAAGTATGCAAGTTTACGAACCAAAACCAAAATCATATTAAGCACAAGCAATCAAGGTAAGGTCAATTAACATTTTTAATTAATCACATGTTATCAATAAGAGCAGCCGTGATCCTTTTCGATAAAGAAGGATTTTTGTCAAATAAATCCAGAATATTGCTTTGAAGCTTCTTAGCGTGCTTAACCACAAAGTAGATTACTTTTTCTAACAGCTCAAGGTCCTGGTAGGTGTCCGCGTGCAACAAGACCTCGCTTATGTTAGTATGGTGAAGGCGTAGCATTCCAGGAATCTTGTATCTAATGGCCTCGTTGATACCCGGGATGTCGTATTTGTATGCCAAGCGGGAAAGCGCCAGATAAGTCTCAAGATTTTGGTTGGACGGAAGGTATCCCTTGTAAAAGTATTGGAGGAATAACTCAAACTCCTGGACGGTAAAGTCGACGATTTCCACGTTCCGCGTAGTTGCTTCCAACATCGGTGTTTTAAACATGGTCCGGAACACGCTTGAACGGGCCATCAAGAGCCATCTGTGGGCCGTCAGGCAAATCTTTTGTCGTTTTGGTGACCTTCCGCCATCTTGGCTGTCGTCTTCAGCTTGAGTTTCGGCTGGAAACTCGAAAGTTATGTCCCCATCGACATCCCTTGCATCACTGAGATCGCGAGAAAGAGTTTGAAATGCATCTACATCGTCTTGAAACATAATGGTATGCAGCAAGGAACGAGGCTCTTGTTCGCCGTATATTAAACGAACATAAATTTTCTCGTCCACACGGTCCGGATCGTATTCTCTGTGGTCCATTTCTATCACTTGACTCCACTTGTTTCCCATGTTGAGTTTACCTGAGCATCCGCAGTTATGAAATCGAAACACTATTTCTATTTCTTTCAACTTTGAAAACTGACTCGTCGGATTATTGGTTTTCACTGCGCCGTTGCGTCCAACTTGGAGTCGGAATTTTTTGACAATTCCCATGGTCGTGTAGACTTTTAGACAAAAATTCGGCTAGGTTAGGCAAACAGAAACTGTCAACTAAATACTCTGTCCCGTCCATTTCTTCGAGTGATTCCCAGATTTTGGTGATTTTCCAGACATAGATCATTTCACCGAGAGTTATTTCACATTCTTTGTCACAGCTGCAACTTTGAGACTCTGAACCCTCAAATCTGTTTTTCGTTGGATCCATGTTGACAGTAGTGTTCTGCTCTGGCCAAACCACTTGTCAACTGTTTGGTTTGGCACAAGAATAGGGAATGGAAGTCCCTTGTTTAGCTCAACAGGAATGCGAAGGGGATCAACATTCGTTTAACTTGACCTTTCATTTAGGCCCTTCTTAAAGGGGGAGTAAGGTTTCAAAATGAAAAAATATATGTTATAGAGGAGACCAAACTACATGTTCTGGCTGAAGAACCCCTATGTCAATTATGCATATTAACCGAGTAATTAATTATTTAGTGGTTTTAGCTCCGCCCCTTTGGTCCAAAATTCAAATTTCCCTATCCTTATAACACGGGGGGACAGTTGGCCGGAGACCTAGCGCCTTTACCTATTAGCGCATTCAAAATCGGACCTTTTATTCATATGGACGGAACCAGTATCTTTATTTAGAATGCTTAAAAAAGTATATATGTGCTTTGGTTAACTTACAAACTCAATCACAAAAAACTAACTTTTTCTTCGCGCCATCGCCCGATCGCCGTCCTGCCGGGCCGAGACCCGCATGAGAGCCTTTGGGCAAGTTTCGGTTCGGCTTCGCAGTCGAGAGCCCATCCCCTGGCAATGGGACCGCACGAGGCGGTTCCCACTATGCGGGTAACGCTAGCTGAATGGCGTACAGCGGAGCCCGCAAGTCGCGGCGCGAAGAAAAATTCAGCTTTTTGTGATTGAGTTTGTAAGTTAATAAAAGCACCTAGAGACTTGTTTGAGCATTCTAAATAAAGATACTGGTTCCGTCCCTATGAATAGAAGGTCCGATTTTGAATGCGCTAATAGGTAAAGGCGCTAGATCTCCGGCCAACTGTCACCCCGTGTTATAAGGATAGGGAAATTTGAATTTTGGACCAAAGGGGCGGAGCTAAAACCACTAAATAATTAATTACTCGGTTAATATACATAATTGACATAGGGGTTCTTCAGCCAGAACATGTAGTTTAGTCTCTTCTATAACATTTATTTTTTCATTTTGAAACCTTACTCCCCCTTTAACGCATGGGCCAACTGGGCACGTCCCAGGGGCCCACGAGGTTAAGGGGGCCCATCCCGACCTGTTAAGGAGCCCATTTAAGAACTTGGCCCAGGGGTCCACAGGGGTGTAAAAGACGGCCCTGCTTTCATATATTGACCTTTCTCTCGTTTCTCTTCTTGTTATCCCCTTTTCAGAGCTAATCAGTTTTACCCATTACCAAACTTGACTTCAATAATACACATATAAATAATACAAAAAGAAAGATATATTTATGTGAAGCTGTTCTACAATAAATCACACCTCTTAATACTTTGGTTTGTAAATAGGGGTAGGGGCGGCATAAGCCTTGGGGGCTTCATAGGAGGGAGCATTGTAGGCGGGGGCAGCGTATTGAGGGGCGGTTTTGTAGGGTTTCTCTTCGGGGTACTTGGCTTCTCCAATGTACTTGACGTCAGCAACGTTGCCGTAGTCATCAGCCTTGTAGCTGACGATTTGAGTGCGGCCATCGGGCAAGTTGACACGGTATTCGCCGTTGACGGTCTGGCCATCGCTGCTTTCAACGTGGGCAAAGTCGGCGTAGGTTTGAGCATCCTTCACTGCATATTCGAACGAGTGGGGCTTGCCGGTCTCTTCCTGTATAAAGCAGTACGGAGAAAACGATTAGCAAATTAATTCGTGTTTGGCTAAATGCGGTAAGGTTTCTGAATCTTACGTATTGAGGCTTCTCATAAGCGGGTTTGTAGGCCGGAGCGGGTTGGTACACGGGGGCCGCTTTGTACGGAGCCGGGGCAGAGTACGCTTGTCTGTATGCTGGTTGGTCAGCGGCGGCCAAAGCCAACAAAGCGGCAAAAACGAAAAGCTACATAGAAAGTGAAAGAGAACGATCAATTTTTATCCGTCATAGACCTTAAGTTCGAGTTAAAAGGATACCAAACTTCAGATTCTTTACCTTCATGGTTAAGGAAGTGGAGTGTTGCTAGGCTCGAAGTGAACTGTTGATTCAACTGGTAAAGCCGGCTGTCTTATATACCGAAGAGAAAGCTGCGTGATGGTGCAGCTGTTTCTTTGTTTTCTTCTTTTTGCGTGTACATATAACCACATGTAGTTTGGTCGTGATCTTCCCTGCTTTCGTATGCCTCCTACTTTTTCCTAGATGCTGTGTGCACCAAAGTATACAGCATGTAACGCTTCTGGTATAATAGTCTACTCAGCCTTGAATGGATTTCGCCGATGGCTTTGTTACGGACCAAATGCTCGGACTTTCAAACAGTCAATTACTTTTCCAGCCCACCAGGCAATATTATATACTTTTTCCCGTCTTTATTTACAGCGCTTATTTTATCTTGCCGTGTTGCAACCTACAAACTATTAGAACTTAGTTTAAGTTTTTAAGATTAAGTAATGTTACAGAAAACTTTATTCGATTCTGATAAGAAACATCCAAAGCTTCGGTTTCTACTATGCGTTTATATTTTCAGGCCATTACACAACAAGAACTACAGGGTTAATCGAATAAGGTTTCGATTATGTCATGTTTAGGCAGACAGTTCAGTTAAAGGTATGAATTAAGAAGTAAGCACATTGGGTATAACAGATATTGAGACACGATTCGCACTTCCACGTCAAAACAATTTCTCAGGAAAGGTATATGACAATAAAGAGGTGGGTAAAAAAGTAGATCAGAGCAAATCACTTGCAGTGTTTTGCTGCGATCATTATCATTTTGGCAAATTTAGGATTCCTTGCAAATCGTTCCATTATGGTCTCGTCAATTTTGGCGCCATGCAGCACCACAAACCTGGTAGCGACATCTAGTAACGCGTTGTCACTATACAACTCGGCGTGTTGTGCGATCTCGAACACATTAGTAGCAGACAGGAGTTGTATAAGTACCCCTCTAACGGCAGTGGCGATCGTGCTGACGTCGTACTTGTGCGCGGCACGTGACAAGGCTAAGTACATATCAACACTTTGACGAACCGGAACTTTGCCATGGTACAAACATTGCAAAAACAGTTCAAACTCTTGGACATTGAAATCAGTTATTAGCACTTGTTGTGTAACGGCTTCTTGCATCCCGGAGTTAAACAGGGATCTGAAGACGCTAGAACGGGCCATGAGCAGCCATTTGTGAGCTTTGAGCGTTGCCTCTGGAGGTGTAGAATGGTTGACCCATTGGCTGTTCCCGTCTGCAGAAAGTTCTTCCATGTCTACGTCGTTCTGGAAGACGAATGCGACGTCGCCGCCATCTGATCTTGCTTGAAGTAAGTCTTCAGCAAGACTTTGTAGACCAACTACGTCGTCCTTATGTTCCTGGATATGGAACTGTGTGGGTCCGTGTGGGTCCTTCATGATCAGGGTAACGTAGAGAAACTCGAACCCATTCTTCTCTTCCAAATGACAATAGTCTTCCTTCTCTTCGATCTTCACAGTTTGGGTCCAGTTGTTCTCGCTGTTGAGGATACAATTATAACCGTAGTATCTGAAACGGCATGAGATCTCCTGTAACGCTTCAAAGGGTGCAGAAGAAGTGCAAGGAAATGTCTCGCACGATGGGCAGTTGCGAAGATGGTTACAAACATTGTAATAGATTTCACCAGGCATTATTTCAAATTTTAGTTTCAAGGCAGGTTCTGTCGAAGCTTGAACTTCTTTGGAAATAGTAACTTTTCCAAGGCTTCCATTAGGGATAAATAAATCCCGAATCCAAAGCTCCTCTGAATTTATATTTCCAGTCGGAGCCAAAAACTGAGGTATTTCCAAAACGTAGGCTACTTTACTTAAATTCTGAGACTGGATTGACTTGCTCTTCAAGTTACTTTCTGTGGTATCCATAATGGGGCGGTTGATCTAACTATTTACAACGAAAACTATAACTCTACTCACTCTAACGACAGTGAAAATCCGGATATGATAACTTGATGAGTTGACGCTACCCTTACACGGTAGTTTAGACTGTTCTGAACGAGAAACTTGAAAGTCCTGCTAGGTGGTTGGAATCAAAAGCCTATCTTTCCAAAATCCCAAACCTAAGATTTTTCATGAGGAAAGGTCACTACCAGGTGCCAGGGGAAAGTCTATGATGACATTTGGCTTGTAAACTGCATTGAGCTAGTTAATTAATCCGCGAAAGTCATTCTGCAGCTTTCTCCGCTCACTGAACGTTGAGATGGTTTGGAAGCTTGTGATACCCTCTAGTGACTGGATTTACAACAGTGAAGCCCAGTCCATTTTACATTATCAAGTCAATAATGAAACCAAGATGGCTGTAGGATCGCGCAAGCAACGTTCTTATGTAATAAGTTAAGTTATGTTCTATAGAAAAGAATGATTCAAAATTTGTGAGTTTTACAAATCGTTTAATACGTCAAGAAACTTCAAAGCAATACAATTAGTTTTCGGCTAGGTCATGTGCAATACAGTAAGGGTTGGGGCTACTTAATCAAATCAGGTTGATTTTCAATTTCGTCATTGGAAGATTAAAAATTCAACGGGTAATTGGGAGACAAAACCAGAGAGAAGAGTTTACTTTGTACTTTTTTCTTTAGCTAAAGCAATCATTATCATTTTAGCTAATCTGGGTTTATTTGCCCAGCAATCGAATACGGTCTCGTCAAGCTCTTCAATTACATTTAGTACACAGTTCGTCCCACATCTGAGCAACGTCGTGTCATCATATAAATCCGCGTGAAGTAGAATTTTATTGACGGTAGTTTTTGTTAAGAGCAGAATGATGGTATGTCCGACGTTCGTGGCGATCGTGCTTATGTTGTACTTGTACGCGGCACGCGATAAGGCTAAATACATATCTAAACTTTGGTTTACCGGAATTGTGCCCTGATACAAGCACTGCAAAAATAACTCAAATTCCTGGGCGGTAAAATCAGTTATGAGCACTTGTTGGGGGACAGCTTCCTCCGTTCCAGAATTAAACAGGGATTTGAAGACGCTTGAACGGGCCATTAGCAGCCATTTATGAGCTTTCACAGTTACGACAGGCGGAGTTGGCCTGCTCACCCATTCGTGGTTCGCGCCAGGAGAAAGCTCTTCCATGACTACGTCGTCCTGGAAAATGAAGGTGACGTCACCTTCAACTGACCTGGCTTTTTCCAAGTCCTGTCCAAGGCTTCGTAGGCAGACTACGTCATCTTGAAGTTCGTTGAAATTGGCAGTAAATGTACTGCTTCCGTCGGACGTGATAAAGCTAACGTAGATAATCTCGGACACGTCTTCCTCTTCCAAAGCAGCATCGTCTTGTCTCCGCTTCATGTTCACAGTGTTTGCCCAACCATCAGCTCCCTTAAGGGTACAATGGTAACCGTAATACTTGAAATGGCAGGAAATCTCCACGAAATCCTCATAACTAGGTACGGAGTTGTTATAGTCTTCGCACGTGAAACAGTTTTCCAAATGGTTACAATCAGGGCCGCTGGAGCACTTCTGTTCGTATTTTACCTTAAATGCTGGTGTTGTTGAATACTCTGGGTCTTTGGAGATAACAAGGGAGCCCTTTTCTCCAACACATGCAAAGAAGACATCACTGCGAATCGTCTCGCCTGAAGCGAGCTCCTCGATAGAAGCTACAAATCGGGAGATACGCCAAACATAAGTCAATCCACAGAAATATGGTGTTTCCATATTTTCCATATTGGGAAGGTTGTGAATATGTGTACTGTAACGAACCTGTAACGAAACTGTAAAGTCACTGTAAAGTCACTTCAGTTGCGTTTTAGTTAAGTAAGTAGGACTTGGTTGGTCCCCTTGGACCTTCTCTAACGAGTTGAAATTCTCTACTGAAAACTGAAGACTGAAGATAGCTCGTAACAACCCTGACATTTCCATGGTTCGCAGTTCAGACTCATCCCCAGAGGGAAGCTTAGTCTGGAAAGTGGGCTTTCTAACCTGCCTTTCACAACTATTTTTAATTAACTATATTTTTTAGCTCTCTATTTAACGTTGCTTTACTTAACTGTTAAAACTCAAATACATTTAAAGTTTGAGATAAATAGATGAGCCAGAAATTTTCTTTGTAATATTTTTAGGCAGTGCTGTATTATGACCAACAAAAGTAAACAAGTATGCAAGTTTACCTACCCAAAACCACATTCGTATCAGGCACAAGCAATAAAGGTAAGGTCAATTAACATTTGGGATGAATCACATGTTATCAATTAGAGCAGCCATGATCCTTTTCGCTAAAGAAGGATTTTTATCAAATAAATCCAGAATATTGCTTTGAAGCTTCTTAGCGTGCTTAACCACAAAGTCGATTCCTTTTCCTAACAGCTCAAGGTCCTGGTAGGTGTCCGCGTGCAACAAGACCTCGCTTATGTTAGTATGGTGAAGGCGTAGCTTTCCAGGAATCTTGTGTCTAATGGCCTCGTTGATACCCGGGACGTCGTATTTGTACGCCAAGCGGGAAAGCGACAGATAAGTCTCAAGATTTTGGTTAGACGGGAGGTATCCCTTGTAAAAGTATTGGAGGAATAACTCAAACTCCTGGACAGTACAGTCGACGATTTTCACGTTCCGCGTAGTTGCTTCCAACATCGGTGTACTGAACATGGCCCGGAACACACTGGAGCGGGCCATCAGGAGCCATCTATGCGCCGTCAGGCAAACCTTTGGTCCTTCTTGAGAGCTTCCGCCATCTTGGTTGTTGTCTTCAGCTTGAGTTCCGGCAGGAAACTCGAAAGTGACGTCCCCGTCGACATCCCTTGCGTCACTGAGCTCCCGAGAAAGCCTTCGAAGGGAATCAACATCTTCCTGAAGATCAAAATAAGAATCGAAGATCAAACGTAAATAAATCTTCTCGTCCACGACGTCCGGACCGAGGTTTCCTTCCGTTTTGATTTCCATCACTTGATCCCACTTGTTCTCCTCATTGAGTGTGCCAGAGCATCCGTTAAAATGAAGACGATATGCTACTTCTTTCAACTGTGGAAAGCATTTCGTAGGACAATTGTCTTCCTCTGTGAAGTCGTATGTACCAGTGATATGGAGTTTGATACCTTCCATGACGATGCATATTGCTAGAGCGACTCCGTTTGGACAATACATATATTCCGATTCAAAGAATGATTTATCAAAGAATTCGGGGATTTTCACGACAAAGGTATATTCACAAAGGGTTACTTCACTTTCGTTATCACTGCTGTCACTCTTAGATTCCGAATCCTCCAAACAGTCTTGCTTCGGATCCATGTTGACTATGTTGTACGTTTGGCCTCCAATTGAAGTGTTAGCTAAACCGCTTGTCAACTGTTTGGCGTGGCTCAAGACTCGAACAACGAACAATGCGATAACTTTTCTCCTTTTTCGTATCCCCCTTTCCTTACCGGAAAGGTGGTGTACGACAAAAACAGGATTTCAAGTTCTCGGTTAAAACCCCCCGAAAAAAAGTCCTGGGTACGGGCCTGGGATCAACGTTGAGGTCGATCAAGTTGACCTTTACATTCCCTTACTTCTCTTCTTGTGTCATGGAAAGACCACTGAATCAAATCTAGCATCCGCTTTTCATGGCTTAGTTTCTTCATGACCAGACTTGGCTTCAATAATGCAAGTATATAACAAATTAATACAAATAAAA